>JADLZL010000528.1:0-138901 GCA_015844335.1 Chrysopogon serrulatus | reverse complement strand
GTGAGAGATGAACTTACTCCCGAAGTCAACTCTATCCTTCCGATGCCAGTGAGCTTCCAATCGTCACACCGGTGAGGTCCTTGCCGTAACCCCTAGCCGTGGGCGCATGGTCATGTGCTCTGCTATGGAGCGACAAACCACGTGTTAGAGTTTGCGTAATGTTAAGTTTACCCATAACATGGCCTTCCAAACCTCCGATGACCGGCAGTACCAAATACATAATGAGAAGGTCTCCATCCGCATAGAAATCAAACTATCAAAGACACAATTATGATAAGTTTAAACTTGTAAGGACCTTGATGTCGTCAAGAAGGCCTAGAGGGGGGTAAATAGGCACGCAATAATTTTAGCTCAAACACAAAGCAATTAGTGGGTGGTGTTGCCCCTTTGTGGGCAACGCTACCTCCCTACAATTTTAAGTCCAATACCCCAAACCTGGAGATTGTATACTTGAGATGCTTGATAACGCTCTGCAAAAAATCTCAACTTATAACTCGATCAGTTAGAGGGCGGCTTGACGCCTCCTATGAGGGTGACACTGACGCCTCTACTTTGCTAGATGAACTTAGTACAATTTAAAATATAACCAATAAAACTCGATCGGGTAAAGTTCCAAGGTTTCTCAAGTTATATATATCACTGTCGATCGATAGCTAAACAGGGTATATCAAGTATAGCAAAGTAGATCGATCACAAATTCTAATATCACCTCAACAACAATATGAAATGCGAAAACAAGAATGTAAATCAGCACACGGTATTTATCCCGTGGTTCAAGGTCACCACCAAGGCTGGCCTACTCCACGTTGTTGAGGTATCCACACAAGGATTGGCACACCACAAAGGCTAGCCCCGCCCTCGGTCTCAAGTCAAGAGAGTTAACTCTTTGAGATGAGAGATTTCCACTAAATCACAAGGGTAATACAACCCGTCGCGTGGCTCACCACAAGCACGGAGCTCACCCAAGCGACGCCTAGCCATCTAGGAGGCTTCACCTCAAGAGTAAGAGATGCACAACGAAGATCGATGAAGCCCAGCAAGTGCTCAAGGTTAGGATTGCTCTAATCGCTCTCTAGCTCTTACTCACTCAGCCCCAACACTTAATCACACACTAAGTGGATCACTCTCACAAAGAGAGGGTTGTGAAAGGATTTGGAATGGATTTGCAATGTCCGAAGTATCGGAAGACGACCAGAGGCGTGGATGGGTATATATACCCACCCCACTTAAACTAGCCGTTTGATTCAAAAACTAGCCGTTAATAGGTACGTATAAGGGCTTTGCCGCCCGCTCGAAGCGCCACCGCCGCCCTCCTCGAACAGCCAAAGTTAAGCTTACGGAAACAACCATAACTTTTTACTCCGAACTCCATTTTCAAGTGATCTTAGATATTTCCTGAAAGCTTGTTTCGAGGGCTATTCAGCCCAGCAGAGAACAAGCCCAAGATCAACAAGTGCAGGTGCAGCTAAAGTGTTTTCTCTCATGTTAGCACTTTCGGTTCGGTTAGTTTGAGCACTTGAGACTTGTCTATGATTCGTATTGCATCCCTCTTGATAGTACAGCATACCTATACTCAAGATAAAGAGAATATAACTATTTCAACCACTTGAGTCTTCAATGTCTTCATATGCCATTTCTTCTCAATGTCACTCCATAAGGGGTTGCAAACCATCTTTGTCTCATCTCTTCGAGCAAACACACCTTGAGCATGTGGTTTGAACTATTTCAACACATCTGAATTCAACCCATGGCTTTAATTCACTTTTTATTAATAATTTGATCCTCAATATGATATGACTCCTCATAGCTTGATTAGTTTCTCGACTCAATGCAAGTACTCTCTTCTTCACCTTAGCCATGGTACCTCGGTCCTCAAGTCGTCAGCTTGACCTTCACTTTAAACTTAGTCCCTCGAAGCCCTTTCTTTGCTATCTTCACCTTATCAAGCCACACTCAAGTCACACCACATTAAGTATGCATTGAAAAACATTTCTTCAATATTGTGATCCTTACTTGAATATTTTCTAGATATGAATATTGAGATCAGTCAAGCTTCGTTTGACTCACATAGAGACATACATGGATCAACATCAATATGGCCAAGCCAATTTACGATTCCTCAAATCCTCTTCATTTTGGATTGACACTCCTTTCATTCACTTCATTATCAAGCTTTTCTTATTCATGCAAAGTAAGCCATACTAGAGATAATCAACTCATGTCTCATTTACTATTTGCCAAATATGCTTACTTTCACATGCGGCTTTGATATCCCACAACATATAAGCCATTTCATCAATTCTATTTGGGTTGTTGTATTTTGCTTGAACTATATTGTTTCCATGATCTTCCAATACAACAATACACAATTTTAGCCTTCAATTCAACATTATGTGAAATATCTTCAAGTTTGTCTTAGTTGATACACATCTCAATGTGTAATATGCATGCATATGTAACATGGTTGATTTCCTCGCTCAACACTTAGCAAACTTGTTAGACCTTTAATTGATTTGTCATTCAATTCACCAAAACCCACTAAGGGCTAGATGCATTTATAATCTCCCCTTTTTGGTGATTGATGACAACACAATTAAATCTTACAAAAGATTGATAAATAATAAGATTTTGAATCCTAAGATAAAGTGAGTTCCCCTAAATGTGTGCATAGAATGGAATTCGAGATTTTGGCCTCAAATGCCAAATGAACATATTTCAAATAAAGTGTGGGATCTTTCCTATATCTTAACATTCGTGGGGTGCAAGGTTTCAACATGATAAACGTGGTGCTCATGACAATTATGCGTATCGAGATAAATGCTACGGTTTGCATAGAGCGGCACTTTGCCGCCTGGTGTGGCAATTGCCGCTCCCGAGACCCGATAGCACAAATGCGGAAGTCAAGCACCATTCAACACATGAATGTCACACACTAGCATAAATTATCCTTAACAAGACATCAATTTAAACTATCCTTGCACATGCCACACAACTTTTTGAAAAATCATATCAATCTCTCTCTACCCCCTTATTCTCTCTCTACCCCTTACTTTCACATTTCTCCCCAAATTCTCCCCCTTTGGCATTAATCTCCAAAAAGGATTTCTCCACCAAAAAGAAAGAAATGAGGGTAGACAAGTGAGGGCAAGTGGGTAAAAGTTCAGCATATAGGATTTCTCTTTTTTAGATTTCAAACAAAGTATGTAACAATTTAAGTCAAGATTCTTGAGAAATTAGCATATTTAGTTCATACCTCACTTAGATGACACTTTTAACATGAGACAAACTCATTCTATCACCACAAAAGGTATCAACCAAATATCTAACTCATTCTCTAATCATCACCACAAGAACAAACTTATGTGTGACTCAAAATATTGCATACACATACACACACTAGCATGTAAGGGTCTAGATGCACAAAGGTAATACAAGAGTTCATGGAGCGATATACCTTTGCTCTAAGCCTCACAATCTCCATCATTATTATGAATTTTTGAATTTAGTGCTTTGATGGGCTCACTTCTTTACATACTGCAGAATGGTTTTAGTTATGCCCATCTCTCTTCATCATGACCTTCATGAAGATATCATAAACTTGTGCTTGATCTCAGTGAAAGTCCATAGCTAGCTCTCTTGTTGTCATTTTGAGATACCAATTGAAGATATATTTCTTGATATATCTCAATGAAATATTGTCCATAAATACCACTTGAAATATGATCTTCATAATTTTGACACCAATTAAAGAAGTTCTCACAAGTTGATGCCAATTAGAATGAATGCTTGTATCTCATCATGTCACCTAGAAAATGCTCATAAAAGACAAGAGATAGCATTAAATTGCACAAGCTATAGTTTCACAACTAGTGACCATTCTTGATGTGGAAGGCATATTGATCACTAATTGTAAAACCTCATATCATAGACTAAATTCCCCCTTTTTTGATAGTGCATACATGTATATGTGGAAGGCAAGAACATATGCATTTTTGGTCAATTAAGTCCAAACAAGAGAATTTAAGCTATGTTATGGAGAGTAGCTATATAGAGATAAAATTACAACCCAAATAAATATAAGAGGCCACTTTACTGATTTGGATTGATTTAATATAGCATACCCATGAGAAACTTATTCTCACCGAGAGACTACACAAATTCACTAGAAGAAAAGGTTAGTCTCAAATGACACAAGACATAGAATGAGCTCCCCCTCAATATGTGCATTAAGTACTCAAATTACTTGTGAAATGCACTTAAATCAGTTTTAATAGTCTAGAGGAGTTCATCCTTTATCTTGGTCAAGGCATGATAAATTTGCATCAATTGAAATTATGCCAAGAAAACATACCATCATCAAGGTAGATAAGCCATCACACAGATTTTTATTCACATGCACATCATAAGTGAGACTTCAATGATTTGATAGCTATATTTCTCGCTTGATGACTTGTGAAATAGAGCTCTTATAATCTTCCAAGATCCATAATAGTTTCCTAGTTTCTTCTTTACCTAAAGCAACCCACATAGAAAGCAAAAGATAAAATTCATAAAACTTGCAAATCATGAACTAGGAGTTACCACTCTTTGTTGACATGATCCTAGGTGATCAATGAGATGGATCATATGCACTCAATGAGCTCTAGAGTGGAGAACTGAACAATAAAAGTCTAAACTTCAATTAGTTTCTCTAACTCATTCAAATCGTTCCACCAAAGGATTGGGGCATTCAACAAGAAACTAGAAGCACTTAGTTTATAAAAACCAAGAACGTCCTAGAGTAATGGTGAAGCACCAAGAGAATCCATAAGAACCATCCATCCTTGTTTCTCCAATGTGAGAGACAACATAATCATGAACTTGATGGAAACCATTTGTCTCACAAGGTGTAGATTAAACTCCCCCTCAATTTATGCATATAAGAGTACACAAAGTCCACTTATGCACATCAACAATATGAGGTCAAGAGGGAAGTTTTCACAAGAGACCAACTGCTTTTAAACTCCTTCAAACTACTTGTTGCTGCTTGCCTATTTGATTGCAACTGATTTCAGCTCTTGTTGGATGTCATCTCTTAAATTTATTGAAACCTGATTTTAATCTTCATCTTAAGCTTGAGAATAAGTTCAGTACTCAACTGATGCTTCTTATCTTTACTAATTCTTCATGACCAACTTGAGAGCCAACATAATCTTGTTGTTATAATGCAATCCAATTGTATTCAATCAGTTTTCAGATTCTGTCCACCTCAGAGAAAAAAATCCATATCTCTCAGACCACTAGGTCAATATGCATGAAATTTGGTAGACATGTGCATCTATGAGTCCTTTAACTGCTGTAAAAATTTTAGATCATTTGGACTCCGTTTGATTAGTCAAATCAATTATCTACCAAAACTGCTAAGGTCTGAAACTGCAATGCTGAAACTGACAGAGTTCATCTCAAAACTGAAATTCTTCTAAACCAATCTTTATGCCAATTGCAAAACAATAAGCACTATATGTGTAAAACATGCTCATAAAGTTTTAGGTCAATCCATCAGTAGTTGAACATCTAAATTCATACTAGAAAACAGTCGATTCAGTTCATGCCTAAAAACAAATCGATTCAGTTCATGCTTGAAAACAATCGATTAACTCCAATTTTCGAGAACAGATTTGATGATTCACAAATCTTCTCTTCTTCTTGTCCAATCTTGAGGTGAATTTGGTTCAGAGTACTCATAAGATATAATTACCATTCAGTCCTCTTATCGATGCTTATAATCTTGTGAGTTTATCCAATATAGCTTTTCAAACTCAACCTTACTATTGATTTTATCAATTCAAACTTAGATTTTGGTTTTCTTGGCCTCTAGCAACCTCATCTTACTTTTAGGTGAAGAGTAACCTTCAAGCTTGTGATTATTCAGTTGAACAAGCATAACCTGCTCTTATTAATTTTCTATAAACAAGCTCAACACAAGAAGGCATTAGTAACACAAGCACTAGTTTCTCATTCAATAACCCTTTATGTGTGGATGGCAAGTGGGCTACCAAAATAGAGAAACCTCATAACATGGACTAAGTCTCCCTTGATAACTCATCCACATTTTTTTGAGTGGAATGGAAATATGAATGTGCATGATTGGTCATTTAAGTCCAAAGGGCAGATTTAAGACATATTATGGTGAGTGGCTAATCATAGATAAATCAAATCTAAATTAGCTAGAGAGAATACATCACATGGTTTTGGATTGATAACCTTCATATGATAGCATACTTCATTTAAGAAACATATCCTCATTTAGTGAGACTACACAAATCACTTAGAGAGAAAGGTTAGTCTCAGAACACTAGTCATAGAGTAAATTCCCCCTAAATAAGTGCTCTAAGTATTTGAATTTCTCATATAGCACTTTATTCATTTAAGAACTTAGGATTTCACTCTATGTCTAGGTCATGGCAGCAAAATGATAATCAAATTGAACTATGCCAAGAGATACTCACAACCATTTAGGCATGTAGATGGCCATAAGATGAGAATGGAAATTTAGCAATCTACCATATGACAAGATTCCATCAAGTAGAGAGTTCTTGAATTATGAGTGATGAGTGCCTCTACTTGAGTTTGATTCTTTGTTCTTGGTCCGAAATCTACAAAAAAAACTCAAGTCATCTATGTTGCTTGTTGTGGATAATCAATTCAATTCCAATCATACTTTTCTTTAATGATGTCCAACAACCAAAGTATCTCTTTAAGTGCTTTCTTTCCTAAGTGGCTACACAAGACACAAAGGAGTAAATTTAAAACATAACATGCACTTGAGATTTTATAGATTACCACTTCTTTTCAACATCTCGGTGAGTTCATAGTTGTGGCAATAGAGATTGGTCTTGAATTGACTTCCATTTTCATCACATAGAAATGAATCACTTCCATCAAGGGTTTCATCTTCTTCTTGCTTAAATAGGGTAGTAGGTATTATCCTCGAAAGCCGTTAATCGCTTTGCTCCCTTACAGAGCGGCACGCGCCATCGTTGCATCGCAGCAGTTAGATCAGTAGCTTGAGCTTTGAGGATTTTTCACTCCTAGCGCCGATTACTCCCACACAAGGGCTCCTCATTACCTACAACATGAACAAGATCTTGCTCTACTAGAGAGCCATTAGAGCATCATATGGCAAATAATTCATTCGGACTTGAAAACTCTAGCCACTTCTAATAATTCGAAAACACACACATATCTATGAACTACTAGAGACTACACAAGTCAAGTGGCTAGCTAGCAAGGGTGAGGTACTTATTACCGAGGTGAATATGAAGTTTAAAATATATCCATCAATTTGTCCTTGGGTCAATCTTGAGAGAATAGACAATATGAATAAGATTGATAGCTTGAGATGATATTTTCAATTAACTTGCTCAAGCACCTCAAGGCTTCATATCACCTTCAAGTACCTACAACACTCATCAAGCATAATTTGGTACCCAAACTATGTTGGATCCATCAAGGTTAGTCATAAGAGACTTAGGCACCCAAATGGCCTTTATGCCAGCACATGGTGAATTAATCACCTTTCTAGCACAAATGTTATTTTTGGGCCTCCTAAGCAAATTAGAATTAATTGATGAGTTGTGCTTAAGGGTGTTACCCATGGGACAATTTTTACCTAGATGTCCCTTTCTTCTACAAGTGTAGCATAGGTGGTTTTTATTCTTGTTGGCCTTCTCTTCTTACTTTTGGTTTGCTACCTTGCTGATGAGCCTCTTTCTTGATGATATAAAGCCTTCAATTTTCTTATTTGGACATGAGCCAATTTCATGTCCCTTCTCATTACAAGCATAACACTTCCTCTTGATGCTTCTTGTTATTTTCTTTGAAAGTGTGGCTTGGTCATCAATCTTCTTGCTGGAACACATTGAGGCATTGTGTCCCATGTTGGGAGCACTTGACATGAGCCTTCTTATTCTTCTCTTGAATCTTGCTCATGCCATTCCTTTTATTTAAGCTGCAATCTCTTACATGGTGACCCTCCTTCTTGCACTTGAAGCAAGTGATGAGAGTCTTCTTTTGTTGATGTTGCACCTTGATAGTCTTGGGGACTTTGTTGTTACTTCAGGGTGCGGCACCGCCAAGATTTTGAGAGCGCACACCGCCAAGACTTGAGAGCGGCACTTTGCTGCACTTTGTAACTACTATTTTCTAGACAGATTTCACTTCTTTCAATTTCTCCTTAACTTTGTCTTTGAACTTGTGACTTTGTTGAAGGGTTTGGTGCATGCATCGGTTGATCCCTTCTCAAGCTTCTTCACTATATCTTCACGGTTATCTTGAGAAGGTTGAGCATTGTACTTGCCCTTCAACTGAATCAAGTCCCTTCTTAGCCTCTCAACTTCTTCCTTGAGCTGTTCATTTTCTCTTGCAATGGAATCATCACAAGTTTCTACAAGTACATGCTCAACGGAAGGTTGGCTTGCTTGAGAGCAACAATTGTTAGCACATGATAAAATAGATGAAACTTGTGTATATGTGCATTTATGTGTGTGAGGTTGATAAGATTTTACCGTTGTTACCACAACCTCATAAGTAATTTCTAGCATGAGATGAGAATCTATAAGCTTCTCATGAGAGCACAACAGCTCATCATGACTTTGTTGCAAAATCTCATACTTGCTAGTGAGCTTTTTCACTTTTTTCTTGAGCATATAATTTTGATCTTCTAATTGAGCAACACAAGATAGAGAGTTAATAGCATGAGTTTGCTCAATTGACAAGTTTTTTGTACCTTTGGACCAAATCAAAGATGAGAGCACTTAAACTTTTCATGCTTATTGGTCAACTTCTCCAAGCATTTGATCTTTTCAACAACAAAGTCATTGTGCTTTGGTGAAGTTCTTCTTCCTGCTCATCAATTTTCTCTATGAGTTTGAGCACCATCATCTTATCTTTCTTGCTCAGCCGTGCAAGGAGTTGATTGACCTCATCATCTCCACTTTCATCTTCACTCTCACTTTCAGTTTCACTCTCACTTGAACTCTCACTCTCACTTGCCACATTCTTCTCTTTCTTTGCCATAAGGCCTAGATGAGAAGTGGCATAGAGAGCTGAGCTTCTTGGTGAGGTGGACTCATTAGTTGGCCTCCACTGATCACAAGTTTCTTCTTCCTTCAAAATGTTAGTCTCACAAGAACAATAGGAAGTAGAAGCATCACAACTAAATGCATTGTTCTCACCAAACATTTGATGACCTGCTATATATGTTGGTGAGGGGGTGAATGTGGTATGATCAGCTAGACCTTTTGAGAAAAACACTTGAGGCTCATCATTTGTCAGTGAAGTTGAGCACTCCCCAAGTGATTTCTCTAATGAGAGTAACTTCTCATCATATTTGGACTTGCCATATCTTTCTTTGAGTGTGGTCCAAATGAGATGAGCATCACCAAGTGGTTCACCATCCCTAAATATGACAGCATCAAGAACATCTTCACTCAAAACACTAAATAAAATATTAGTAGCTTGAGCATTAAGTTGTAAGCATTTCACCTCCTCTCTAGATAAATACTCAAAATTATCACGAGAAGGTGAAATGCTCACATCTACAATCTGCTCGATTTGTGGACCCATGTCCTTAAAAACATCAAGCATAGCAGCAGACCAAGATGTATAATTTGATCCATTAAAAAGTAAAGGTTCTAGAGATACCTCCTCACTTACCGACATCGTATCTCAAGGCGGTTAAGCCTAAAATTGAGAGCCTCGCTCTGATACCAATTGTAAGGACCTTGATATCGTGAAAAAGGCCTACAGAGGGGGTGAATAGGCCTGCAACAATTTTAGCTCAAACATAAAATGAATTAAGGGTGGTGTTGCCCCCTTTTGTGGGCAACGCTACCTCCCTACAATTTTAAGTCCAATACAGGCCAAACTTGGAGATTGTATACTTGAGATGCTTGATAACGTTCCTGCAAAATCTCAACTTATAACTCGATCAGATTAGAGGGCGGCACTGACGCCCTATGAGGGCGGCACTGACACCCTACGCAGGATGAACTTAGTACAGTTTAAAATATAACCAACGAAACTCAAATCAGGTAAAGTTCCAAGGTTTCTACAGTTATATATATCACAGATCGATAGCTAAATAGAGTATATCAAGTATAGTAAAGTAGATCGATCATAAATCCTAATATCACCTCAACAACAATATAAAATACAGAAACAAGAATGTAAATCAGCACACGGTATTTATCCCGTGGTTCGGCGTCACCACCAAGGCTGGTCTACTCCACGTTATTGAGGTATCCACACAAGGATTGGCTCACCACAAAGGCTAGCCCTACCCTCGGTCTCAAGTCAAGGGAGTTAACTCTTGAGATGAGAGATTTTCACTAAATCACAAGGGTAATACAAACTGTCCTGTGGCTCACCACAAGCACGGGAGCTCACCGGGTGACGCCTAGCCATATAGGAGGCTTCACCTCCAAGAGTAATAGATGCACAACGAAGATCGACGAAGTCCAGCAAGTGCTCAAGGTTAGGATTGCTCTAATCTGCTCTCTAGCTCTTAATCACTCAGCCCCAACACTTAATCAAACACTAAGTGGATCACTCTCACAAAGAGAGGGTTGGGAAAGGCTTTGGAATGAATTTGCAATGTCCAAGTATGAGCAAAGATTTATCAGAGGCGTGGGATGGGTATATATACCCACCCACTCAAACTAGCCGTTTAGATTCAAAAAACTAGCCGTTATGTCAGTATAAGGGCGTGTTGACACTGTTATCACCCAAAATTTATTAATAATTACCACTTCCCGAGACATTGATATATGATAAGAATAGGGTTACCATTAACAATTTCCACGAGTTTTGGTGATTTGTGTATTTTTCAGGGAATTTTTTAGAAAAGCCTAAAAGAGGGATTTAAGTGCTAATTTACCACGAAACTTGATCGCAATGCAAACACATCACCGTAGGGTTCGTGAATACCCGTAAGACACCCGGCAACAAAGGGGGCCAGCAGCCGCCAAGTGGGGCCGGCGGCCCCACCCGCGGCGGCGGCCCCTAAGGTTAGGGGTTTGCCGCCCCCTTCGAACCTTCTTCCACCGCCTCCGAGGAGTCATCCTGGCCGCTTGCTACGCCGGTTTGATCCAACGGCGCGTATCAATCCCACCGGGCTATAAAAGGAGGGCCATAGCCCCCTCGGAAGAGGCCGATCAAGAGATGAAGAATCGAGCTTTTAGATAGAGATCCACTAGATCTAGGCTAGCAATCAAGATAGAGATTAGAGAGATAGAGTAGAAGAGTAGAGATTCGAGAAGCCCCTACCCGTCCTGAGCATCCTCGGGAGCCGATTCGTCCTGATTCGGCCCCCCGCCCGAGTCCGTGTTCTCGAGGTACTTTTGTATTTACCATTCTCGATTCAAGTGAGCATTTGTTTATATTCGTTCTTTGGTTTGCAACTCATACTATAATGAGTACTTTGATTTGGGTAGCTCCTAGGTCGAGTAGTATTCGTAGCGTAGACGTGGTGTCCGGGTTATGATTGCTTGTGAATGTCCCCCCGATCGCCCCTGGATAGTGGTAGCTCGCAGTAGGTGACTTTATAGTCGCGTTGAATCCTCCGTAGTCCACTTCCCGCTGATAGGACTGATAGGCCTATAGGTGTCCTGGTAGGTAGATTACTCTATTTCTTCTCCTATTCAGGTCACCGGGTCCGATAAGACGATATTATACAAAGTTTACCTAGAAGTTAGAACTAGAGTACATTAGCTATTTCCTCATTCTCAATAGTTTTCTAGATTATTTGTGCCCCCTTTTAGATTAAGAGTATTGGGCTATTTCATAATTCACCTACTGTTCCTTTGGGTTCGATATTAAAACCCGGTTGATCTTGGTGAAGTGCTGATCAAGATATATCTCGTAAGCGCTTATGATAATCTGATTATAATCATTATTTAGGGTGCGCTTAATTTATACCAACAAGCATTTCTCGCGCCGTTGTCGGGGAACGGTTTGTTGATTTTGATTTAGCCTATCTTAGTCTATAGTTATCCTTTTATATTAAAAAAACAATAAAAAATATTATGGACAACGAATTTCAACTTTTATATCAATATGGAGCACCTTCGGGGATCGCATACCTCCAGCCAATAGAATCTTCTAAACCTATCACATCATCCGGCTATGAGCTACGCCCGGGATTAATTAAATTAGTTCAGAACATATCTTTTCTGGTAATACTAGCGAAAAACCCCTATTCCCACTTAATCGATTTTGAGCGTACATGTTCATGTCTCGAGCATTAAAGGCATGGCCGATGAAACTTTACGATGGAAACTCTTTCCATTTTCATTAATCGGGCAGAGCCAAGAAATGGTATAATCGCCATGTTGGGAGTAGTCAAGGAGATTGGAAAACATTACGAAAAATACTTTTTATCTTAAATTCTTCCCAAAGAGAAAAGGTCGCTAAACTTCGATTTGAAATCATAGGATTTAAAACAATTAGACAATGAATCGCTAGGCAAAGCTTGGGATCGCTTTTGATGGTTTTGTAAATTCCGACCTAATCTTGCTTTACCGTAACCCATGCTTTTACAATATTTCTTTTTAGGCCTTGATGATAGAAATAAGGAATATCTTAATTTGGCCTCGGTGGAGCATTTATGCATATTATCAAGTTGAACATGCTAAAACTATTCTTGCTAATATTTTAAATGATCTCCCAAAGAAAAAAGAAGAGTTACTAGAAGAAAATTCTCGCTAGCTGAAAATGAACTTTTACCCGATTCATCTCAATTTATAGTTGAATCAAAACCTAAGCTAGCTAATGAGATAATTCCAAATTCTGAGTGGATGTTTGAAATAGAGGATGATTTCTTTAATGATTTTGGGAATACTACACTTTATCGTAAAATTATTCAACCTCAAAGATTCTAGAGATTTCAATTCTAATCTTTCACATCCTGATGATTTAAAATTTCTAAGAGAAATAACAAGGGAATTGATTTTTATTTTGGGAGATGATTGGTTGATAGAATCTGAGCAATCCCCAAGTAATTGCCTCGCCTCACCCTCTGTTAGTATAAAGTTACAAGTAGATTCATATCCTTTTGAAGCTTTATATAACCCAGTTGTAGGAGTCAACATTATGTCATATACCTTTGCTAGAAAATTCTTAAAAGATATACCATTAATTCCTATAAATAAATTATTTAAAAAATTATTCAGACATATTATTCCTAGCTTAGGAGTTTTGAGTGCGCTTCCTATTGTTATTAATAATTTCCGCATTTTGCTAAATTTCTATATCTTTGATGTGTGGGATTTTGATGTAATGATTGAGTACCCATAATAAAACTTCTTCAAGAAGGTCGTGATGGTAAATTAAATGTTCAACTTGGGAAAGGATTTAATTTTTCGATACCTATAACTCATGCAAGAAAATTTAAAGCGAGCCCCTTCCCGAATTAGATCCAATAGAAGAGGTTAAGGCTATTGAATTCAATGATTTAATTCAACCCGATTTAGAAGATAATACCCAGTTCTTCATCGATGAAGAGGAGGAGGACCTTGTTGATCCCGAACCTCTTGATGAATTACTAGAGCCACCTAAACCTCCTATTGAGCTCAAACCGCTACCATCCGGGTCTTAAAAATGCTTTTCTAAATAATGATCGAGAATATCCTCGTAATTATAAGCGATAAATTTTCTCGATGAAGAGACTTATAAATTAATAATTGTTTTAGAAAAACATAGAGCTGCTTTTTGGATATTCACTCCAAGACCTAAAAGGGATTAGCCCCCGTCTTTGCACCCATCGCATACCTACCAATCTAAAAATTACACCTTCAAGAGAGCCTCAAAGCGAGACTCCAAAATGCGATGCGGGATGTAGTAAAGAAAGAAGTTCTAAAGCTTTTATATGCAGGATTATATACTGCGTGCCGCATAGCGAATGGGTAAGTCCCTGCGTGCAAGTTGTACCTAAAAAGGGAGGAATGACGGTTGTCCAAAAATGATAAAAATGAATTAATACCTAAGAGAACTGTCACCGGATGGCGAATGTGTATAGATTATAGAAAACTCAACAAAGCAACAAAGAAAGACCATTTTTCCGTTACCTTTCATTGATGAGATGTTAGAGCGCTTAGCAAATCATTCTTTCTTTTGTTTCCTTGATGGTTACTCAGATATCACCAAATTCCTATCCACCCCGATGATCAAAGCAAAACCACCTTTACATGTCCTTATGGAACTTATGCTTATAGGAGAATGTCTTTTGATTATGTAATGCACCCGCTTCTTTTCAAAGATGCATGATGTCTATATTTTCTCGATATGATAGAAGAAATCATGAAAGTTTTTATGGATGATTTTTTAGTTTATGAAAAAACTTTTAATGATTGCCTAGAGAATTTAGACAAGGTTTTGCAAAGATGTGAAGAAAAACACTTAGTCCTCAATTGGGAAAAATGTCATTTTATGGTTAGAGAAGGAATAGTGTTAGGACACCTAGTGTCGAAAGAGGAATAGAGGTAGATAAGGCTAAAATTGAAGTAATTGAACAACTACCTCCCCCCTATTAATGTGAAAGGAGTCCGCAGCTTTTCTTGGTCATTGTGGTTTTTATCGTAGATTTATAAGGAATTTCTCATAAATTGCTAGACCAATGACCAGATTGTTAGCTAAGGATGTAACTTTTGAGTTTGATGAAGAATGCTTAGAATCATTTAATATTCTTAAGAAAGCACTTATATCAGCACCAATCATTCAACCCCCGATTGGTCTTTACCTTTTGAAATTATGTGTGATGCTAGTGATTATGTCAGAGGAGCAGTCTTAGGACACAAACAAAAGATAAAACGCATCATGCAATTGCTTACGCTAGCAAGACAATGACAGAAGCACAATTAAATTATGCAACCACCGAAAAGAAACTTTTGGTCGTTGTCTTTGCTATTGATAAATTTAGGTCTTACTTAGTTGGAGCTAAAATAATTTTTATTCCGATCACGCTGCTCTTAAATATTTGCTCACTAAGAAAGATGCTAAACCACGATTAATAAGATGGATCTTATTGCTGCAAGAATTTGATTTGGAAATTAAAGATAGAAAAGGGATAGAAAACCCCGTTGTTGATCATTTATCTAGGATGTATTTCAAAGAACCTCAGAACTACCTATTAATGACTCATTAAGAGATGACATGTCGTTTAAAGTGACCAAGACAGATCCTTGGTACGCGAATATTGTCAACTTTATGGTTGCGGATACGTGCCACCGTGAGAAAATAAGAAAAGACTCATTTATGAAAGTCGTCTCCACATGTTGGATCCACCATACCTCTTTCGGGTATGCGCTGATGGATTACTCGGAAGATGTGTACCGGTGGAGGAAGGCATACAGATCATTCAAAATGTCACTCGTCACCATATGGAGGTCATTATGGGGCATTCCGCACTCATGCAAAAAAATCGCGAGTGGTTTCTTTTTGGCCAACCATGTATGAAGACACCAAAGATTTCATCCGAAGATGTGGAGCATGTCGAGGCACGGAAATATCAATGCAAGAGATGCTATGCCACTCACCAACAACCTTCATATAGAGCTCTTTGATGTCCGGAGAATTGATTATATGGGACCCTTTGTGAAGTCAAAGAATTATGAGTACATTTTGGTGGCGCTTGATTATGTATCCAAGTGGGTAGAAGTTATGCCATGCAAGAATGCTAACTCAAAACACTCAAAGAAGATGTTTGAAGAGGTTATATTTCCAAGGTTTGGAACACCTAGAATGGTTATAAGTGATGGAGGAACACATTTCACCGATAAGAAGTTTCACTTATACCTACAAGCTCATGGAATACGACATAATGTCGCTACTCCATATCATCCTCGACAAGTGGCCAGCAGAAACATCCAATAAACAAATCAAGAATATTCTCCGTAAAAACAAAGAATGAAATGGAAACTTTATGGAAGGATCGCTTACCCGACGCACTATGGGCATACCGGACAGCTTATAAAACACCTTTGGGAATGTCACCATATCAATTGGTATATGGCAAGACCTGCCACTTACCAAATCGAATTAGAACATAAAGCTCACTGGGCTATCAAAAGATGGAACATGGACCTAGAAGCTGCCGGAGAAAAAAAGAAAAATGCAATTATCGAATTAGAAGAATGGAGAGAAAAGGCCTATCACAATTCAAAGATCTACAAAGAACGGACGAAGAGATGGCATGATAAGAGAATCAAGAAGGAGTTTATACCAGAGATAAGGTATTACTTTTTAATTCCGTGTTTAGATTATTCGGGCTTGGAAAATTAAGGAGCAAATGGGAAGGACCTTTCACCGTTGTAAATTCATCACCACATGGAGCAATAACTCTACAATCAAACGAAGGTACGTTATTCAAGGTAAATGGACACCGACTTAAACTTCATTTAGAGCCATTTAATTCAGAGTAGTGGATGAAATCGAATTCATCCAGTTACCAACTTATTAAGTTCTATTTTATTTCGGTACGAATTTTTATCCGCAAATACATCTAATAGAAACATAGGAGGAGTCCGGTACCCCCCGCGGAAGGGCACCCGGGTGGGCCCTAGGTGGGGCCTGGCCGGCGCCCTATGGGGCCGGGCGGGCGGCCCCCTCGTGCCCCCTCGTCCCGACTCTCGCCTTACGCCCTTCTACACTCTTCCTACGTATATTCGCGTATTATCCACGCGCAAATGGATATCCTTTCGCACGGATCCCGTAGAACCTAGGTTTTATCCTCATCTTGTCTCCCCGAAACCCATATAAATACGTACCTAGAACTCCTCAACTTTATTCCATAACCAGCCACCTCTCCCCTTTCAAGAGAGCTCTCCAATCTAGATCTATTAGCAATGGCGAACAAGGCGATCGTCTCCTATGGCGCGGACTTCGACAAAGATCCCCAGCGATGATTCGAAGGCCCTCGTCCCTCGCCTCGCCGGCCGAAGCCTCTCGCCGTCGTGCCGCCGAAGCAAGTTGCAACGATCCCCTAGCATCATGAGCAAGTCTACTACGTGCAAGATCCATCTGCTTTTCCTCCACCACCGCAAGGCCGATGCTTGAAGGAGGTGCTAAAGGAAAGCAGATTGCTATCCCCAAGGGTACCCAAATCTTTGCACCAAGACCTAATGAGTGACTCGTGGCGCCGAGACCGATAAGAAGGGCAGGCCGATATGCGCTAAGTACTCCAATGCCGCCGCCCTTCCGCTCAAGGAGTTCGTGCAAACCCCGATGAGGTATGCTACACCGAGCCCATCGCGCCTAAGCCAAAGCCTAAGAGAAAGAGAGCAGCACCAAAGATTAGCACCGGAGAAAGTTCCCAAGCAACAAGAGACCAACCCTACGCACTCTTAACGAAGCTTGAAGGCCTCTCCGACCTTGTTAAGGAGATGGAAACATCTAACAAGCCGAGGGACAAGCTCATAGATGACGTAAAAAGAAGGTTGGGGTTAATCTCAAGTTAATCCGCAGCCTCAAGCGCGACAAAGATAAGCTTGAAGAAGAGGTTGCAGCCCTCAAAGCAATAATTCAGGGGCCTCAATAATGAAGGGCAGCATTAACTGCCTAGTTATCCAATAAGGCACACTTCCGCTAGTCCGATTAGTTAAAGGAGTCGGTCGAGTCGAGTCATTTTGTTAGGACAAAGCCTAATGAGCTAGGGCAGTCGTTAGCTCACCATTAAAGCGTCTATTGAATTATTTTATACCACCACCATAAATGAATAAAGTGCCTTATTTTATATTAATGTGTGTTATCTATTCTACTCTCTATTTTTGGAATATTTTGTCTCCACATATTGCGCAGAAAAGTATGCAGAAAAAACAAGTGTGGGGGGAAGTACAATTAATCACGAAGCAAAAATACGATCGGAAAAGTAGCATAATTCGAAGCGACATCGACCCAACACCGCACACACGCGAAGCGGGACCCGCAGACCCCGAGGTGGGGGCCGGCGGGCGCCACAGTGGGCCGGGCGGCGCCTCGCTTCTCTCGCCTCTTCGTTTTGGTCATGGTCGTTCGAGTTAATTACAAGTCAAATACATATACTCCGAATTTCAATTAAAACTTTTAATCTTTATAATAAATGCTTCACGAAATAATAAACCCATTCAATCCATGACTTAAGAGAAATAAATTATATGACACCCTTCTAGAGTCATGAATATTCTGAATTCTATAGTGCTTCATGATTGTCTAAGTTATTGTAGGGAAAAAGATAGCAAAGATAATGATTATTCAATTTCTGTTAATTTGTCTTTGAAGATTTTATTTCAAAAAAAAAAAAAAAATTGAAACACTTAGCTTCACTCTTCTTTGTAATGGAATCCAATAATAATTATATCAAAACAACTTTAATTATGGCTCGTTGAAGAGGTTTATCATATTCCCAAATCATAAGATAAATAAAAATAAAATTCACTATCTTGAGCAATATTGTGAAGGAGGCATGAGCTATTCAAAAAGATTCCGAGGAAATAAAAAAGGACGAGTGTCCCAAACCTCGAAAGATAGATCACGAGGAAATAAAAAGGACAAGTGTCCGAAACCTCGATGAAAGAAAGAAATAGGAGCACGTGCTCATCAAAAAAAGAAAGACTCATGGTTCCTCCAACATAATATGCCAAGAAGTGAGAATTTTTTCTGATCTAGGAATATGATATCTCTCCCCTATAATAAAAATATATTCAATTTATGTCTCTACCATTAGTGCCATTACAAATGAGAGGGTTGAAGCTATGTTTTTGCAAATACACCTTCACTCCAAAAGACATAATTAAAGAAAGAGTAATCGGTCTTCAGCTCTCTTACTCCGCAATCACTTGAGGATCCATGATAGACACTTTAGAATTCCATAATATATGATCACTAGACTGTTGCTATATAATTTAATCTCTAAGTTACGCATTGAATGTATATCCATTCTACTAAAACCAACCTTTTCTCGGGACGAGCAAAAAAGCCTAAGTGTGGGGGTAATTGTTGACACCTGTTATCACCCAAAATATATTAGTAATTACCACTTCCCGAGACATTGATATATGATAAGAATAGGGTTACCATTAACAATTTCCACGAGTTTTGGTGATTTGTGCATTTTTCAGGGAATTTTCCAGAAAAGCCTAAAAGAGGGATTTAAGTGCTAATTTACCACGAAACTTGATCGCGACGCAAACACATCACCGAGGGGTTCGGGAATACCCGAGGAGAAGACACCCGGCAACAGGGGGGCCCGCCAAGTGGGGCCGGCGGCCCCACCCCACCGCGGGGCGGCCCCTAGGGTTAGGGTTTGCCGCCCCCCTTCGGAACCTTCCTCCACCGCCTCCGAGGGAGTCATCCTGGCCGCTTGCTACGTCGGTTTGATCCAACGGCGCGTATCAATCCCACCGGGCTATAAAAGGAGGGCCATACCCCCCGAAAGAGGCCAGATCAAGAGATGAAGAATCAGAGCTTTAGATAGAGATCCACTAGATCTAGGCTAGCAATCAAGATAGAGATTAGAGAGATAGAGTAGAAGAGTAGAGATTCGGAGGAGCCCCGGCCTGTCGGAGCATCCTCAGGAGCTGTATTCGTCTGGATTCGGCTCCCTCGCCCGGAGCTATGTTCTGAGGTACTTTTGTATTTACCATTCTGATTCAAGTGAGCATTTGTTTATATTCGTTCTTTGGTTTGCAACTCATACTATATTGAGTACTTTGATTTGGGTAGCTCCTAGGTCAGAGTAGTATTCGTAGCGTAGACGTGGTGTCTGGGTTATGATTGCTTGTGAATGTCCCCCCGATCGGCCCGATAGTGGTAGCTCGCGTAGGTGACTTTATAGCCGCTGCGTGAATCCTCCGTAGTCCACTTCCCGTTGATAGGACCGATAGGCCTATAGGTGTCCGTAGGTAGATTACTCTGTTTCTTCTCCAATTCAGGTCACCGGTCCGATAAGACGATATTATACAAAGTTTACCTAAGTTAGAACTAGAGTACATTAGCTATTTCCTCATTCTCAATAGTTTTCTAGATTGTTTGTACCCCCTTTTTAGATTAAGAGTATTGGGCTATTTCATAATTCACCTGTTCCTTTGGGTTCGATATTAAAACCGGGTTGATCTTGGTGAAGTGCTGATCAAGATATATCTACGTGGCGCTTGCGGATAATCTGATTATAATCATTATTTAGGGTGCAGTTAATTTATACCAACAGGGCGGCACTGCCGCCCTCCCAGAAACAGCACAGGTTAGTTTACGGAAACAACCATAACTTTTTACTCCAAACTCTATTTTTAGTGATCTTGGATATTTCGGAAAGCTTGTTTCGAGGGCTATTCAGCCCAGCAGAGAACAAGCCCCTCAACAAGTGCAGGTGCAGTGCTAAGTGTTTTCTCTCATGTTAGCACTCGGGTTCGGTTAGTTTGAGCACTTGAGACTTGTCTATGATTCGTATTGCATCCCTCTTGATAGTACGACATACCTGTACTCAAGATAAAGAGAATATAACTATTTCAACCACTTAAGTCTTCAATGTCTTCATATGTCATTTCTTCTCAATGTCACTCCATAAGGGGTTGCAACCATCTTTGTCTCATCTCTTCGAGCAAACACACCTTGAGCATGTGACTTGAACTATTTCAACACATCTGAATTCAACCCATGGCTTCAAGTCACTTTTATTAATAATTTGATCCTCAATATGATATGACTTCTTATAGCTTGATTAGTTCCTCGACTCAATGCAAGTACTCTCTTATTTACCTTAGCCATGGTACCTCGGTCCTCAAGCCGTCGCTTGACCTTCACCTTCGCTTAGTCCTTCGAAGCCCTTTTCTTGCTATCTTCACCTTATCAAGCCACACTCAAGTCACACCACATTAAGTATGCATTAAAAAACATTTCTTCAATATTGTGATCCTTGCTTGAATATCTTCTAGATATGAATATTGAGATCAGTCAAGTTTCAGTTTGACTCACATGGAGACATACATGGATCAACATCAATATGGTCAAGCCAATTCACGATTCCTTAAATCCTCTTCATTTTAGATTGACACTCCTATCATTCACTTCATTATCAAGCTTTTCTTATTCATGCAAAGTAAGCCATACTAGAGATAATCAACTCATGTCTCATTTACTATTTGCCAAATATGCTTACTTTCGATGCGACTTTGATATCCCACAATATATAAGCCATTTCATTAATTCCATTTGGGTTGTTGTATTTTGCTTGAACTATATTATTTCCATGATCTTCCAATACAACAATACACAACTTTGGCCTTTAATTCAATATTATGTGGAATATCTTCAAGTTTGTCTTAGTTGATACACATCTCAATATGTAATATGCATGCATACGTAACATGGCTGATTTCCTGCTCAACACTTAGCAAACTTGTTAGACCTTTAATTGAGTTGTCATTCAATTCACCAAAACCCACTAAGGGCTAGATGCACTTATAAAACTCTTTTAGGATGTTTGATTGAATGAATTAGTTATCATCCTCTCACTCTTCACATTTTTATTTGGTTTGTCAAATGGAAAATCTGTTATCATCTCATCCTTTGTAAGTTGATAATTAGTAGTTCAGTATTATTATGAGAAATAGAGTAATTCCATCAAAATTGAGAAATGGATTCACGATGCACCTCATCTTGAATGGTTGATTTGTCGAGCCAAACACTCTGTTAATTCTATAACTGTTTTTAAGATAAGAGCACACATCCCGTATTGGTATGTTTTTGGGCAACTAGCTAGACTTTAGAGCTTGGCTGCTTCTACATATGTGACAAACATTAGTGCTTTGGAATGATCCTTGCACATCTTGCGGCAAGAAATGTTTGGGAATCAATCTTTTGTAGTGCTAGAAAGTAGAAAGTTTGAGGCCTAGGTAGGGGAATCATACGACCCACTTGGACAATGCAAGAATGAAGTACACATTGAAGCTTTTAAGATGTACCACATGATAGCCAAGTTCTAACTCTTACCTTCACTTTCAGCTACCCTTGTCTTTTGCAGCTCTTGATTTTTGCTTTGCACTCAAATGATGCCTTCAAATTTGCTGGCAAAGAAGATCCACCAAGTCTTTGCTAGTGGCCCTAGTGGGAGTTATATATGTGCATGCAGCTTAAGGCTCGAAGCACGGTATTTTAGTCTCAGCACGAGCATGGCCCGCCCCGGTGACTAGCAGGCCTGGGCTGTCTTGGCACGATACATAGGGCCATGCCTGGCTGCTTCCTAGGCGAGTGGCACGACACGACCCGTAAAATAGAAATGACCCGATAGGGGTCCGCTAACCATGCAGTAGCAGACAGCCCAACACCAACACCTAGCCCTACGCGTGTGCTCCAGACTCACTCGCCCTTAAGTTCCCACCAGCGCCGCACACCTCGCCATTTCTCTTCTCTTCCTATCCCTATCCATGACTTCTCTCCCTCCACTACTGCGCTTGGCACTGCGCTCGCCATTCCACTTCCAATTGAGCGCAAGGCAATGCCAATCGCCCTGTGCCCCATCGCCTGCTCGCCATCCTCCTCCTCTACGTCTCTAGCACTAACGACGTCCACCTCGTTCCCCCGCACCACCGCCAGATGAGCACGATGGACGCTTCCTCCACGTCCCCTGCCATGGCCTCGAACAGCCGCCACCTCAACAACCTCACACGTAGCCGCATTGAACACGGTGGCCTCAACCACAACAGTCGGCTTCGAGCGCAGGTGCAGCTGCCACGACTTTGAGCTGGTCCGTCTCGTTGTCCGTGGCGTGCTTTTCAGGCCAGCCTGGCACGAAAAGCAGCCCCACAAGCCATACCTGGACCGTTGGCTAGGCACGAAGCCTAGTTGGGCATGGTCTGGGAGACATGGCATGCTGTGCTGTCCCAACGTCTAGCGGGCCATGCCTGGCATGGGCCTGTGCCATGCTGGGCTAGGCCAGCCCGGCCCATTGAATATCTATAGTTTGAGTAGAATTTTGGATACTCATTAAAATTGAAAGAGCTACATCGCTGCAATGATGTTGAAACACAACCTAGAAGGTCCGAATGTCGCTGAAAATTTTCATCAGAACTTTAAAAGGGAAAACGGATTTCATCTCGTAATACCGCAAACTCCTGTACAAAGAGTTTCACAATGTTTTTCCTACTGTATAGCATTAATTGATTCAATGACGAAAGCTGTGCCCGGCCACGTTAACTCAAAATTTGACATTCCTGCGCTGAGCATTAATTTCACCCGGTAAGCACTACGGAGAAATCAGTGTCGATAACAGTTATTATAGCTTGGCAGAAGCGGCATAGTAGAGTTTTGCCATTACTAAAGTGAACAGTATCATGGGCTGAGTGTCTCATCACCAGATCTAATAAAACCAGCAGTAAGATTCTAAAGAATTTGGTACTACAACGTTTCAAAAGAGAAACTGTTTCAGATAAGACAATGACAGGACATGGATTGTACTCATCAGAATTTGTACTTTTGTCGCGCAGGTGCATGAAGCATCTGCTGGTTTGCACTGCGGGTATGAAATGCATAGGCGTGGTAGGCGTGGTCTTGTCAATAACAAAGGAATCAGATTTGTGCGTAACAAACCATTTCCTGAAAGTAAAACCAGCACAGTGCTAGTTGTGCAGTACTTATTGTAAAAAAGAGATGTAGTGTTTGGATCCATGTCACATCAAATATTTAATACCAATTAAGAGCATTAAACATAGACTAATTATAAAACTAATTTACATAAATCTCAAATATTTAATATCAATTAAGAGTATTAAACATAGACTAATTGTAAAACTAATTGCATAAATAGAGACTAATTCGCAAGATAAATTCATTAAGCCTAATTTGTCCATGTGACGCTACAGCAAAAATATATGTTAATCATGGATTAATTAGACTTAATAAATTCATCACACAAATTAGCCATCGCTTTTACAATTTATTTTATAATTAGCTTATGTTTAGTCCTAATTGATCACCAAATATGGACTAAAGTTTAGACCTAAAGATTCATCAAAAAGATTTGTCATTCGCAACTCAAAAAGAAAAAAACGATTTTCAGGTTCCAACTAAAAAAGAAAGGTCAGGAAGGCAATTGAAAAAAAAAAGGAGGAAAGTCCCCTGGAGTAGCGGCTAGGCACCACCAGAAAGGATATACCGTGGAAAGGGCGTTCTTTACCAGTTACCACGACCGGTCGCCAGCAGTCTATCGTGTAATTCTAAAAAAAAAAAACAACACAAGAGGCCAAGAGGTTGTGCCAGGCAGCGTACATGCCAGAATAATCGGTCATCACAGCAGGCCAACAGCCAAAGGCACTGTCAGCTTGCACACGCAGTGAAAGGATCACCCACTCAGCACAAGTGGAGATCAGCCGCAATGCACAAAAGTTTGCGAGCAAGCACCACTCAGGCATGCATTCACCAATCACCAGATGGAGGACTCCAAGCAGGATAGACATCCCAAACCCTCATGACCATCGCAGCAACCGAGAATGCAGGAGCAATTGAGCATGGCAAATGCAAAGCATGGGCAGCAATAATGACACAGGCAGCAGCATCCTGAGGCCTGAGACTCAGAGAAGATACCACTGGCACTGCCTATCATGGGAAGAGCACAGCACAAGACCCCAAAGTACAACCCATGGCAGCCAGCTTTGCAGATACCATCAGCAGGATTCATACACAAAAGTTACATCAACTTCAGGTGCAACATCACAGAGGATAAGTTATTAATAACTTTGATAAAACATCATTATCTAGCTCTAATTCATTAATTGAGCAACTGGTAACAGGGTGATAGGTTCCTTACAGAATGAGCTGTTAAGGGTTACATTGGAGTTGAGGGATCAGATCAGATCACATCAGGGTGTTGTAACTCAGCATCAGTTCTGTACTGTAACACACGACAATTAAGGCTACAGGCTAACACTAAGTTTTTACAACAGAAAGCTAACACGACAGTATGCGCCTCTGCCACGACACTGCGGTGGTGGAGGGGAGCGGAGGCGAGTTCCATGCAGCAGCTGCTGCTGCTTTCTTGTCCTCTGAATCTCAATCTAGCTTCACCCATTCATACCTGCCTGGGAGAGGGCAGTCATTTACAGGATCAAAGTTGTACCTGAAGATTAAGCCATACAATTATACATGTTTGTGGTTGGTGCAAGGCATCATCAAGATAAGCAGAATGCATCATCAGAATAAGTTCTAATGAATCAAGAATAGACAACAGTACATAGAGAGGCCCGTACTTGTCAATGAAAGCCTGTTGTTGGCGTCGCTGTTCGGCATCGAAGTACTCATTAATCTCCCTTGAACTTGGGACGACGTGCACCGGAGGAGCTTTCACCCTGCGGTGGGAAGAGTGGCTGGATCTTGTTGTGGATCCAGGAGTGCTGGGAGTGCCAATCATCTCAGAGTTAATCATCAAGCTGCAAGGCGTCGTCTCCCTGGTACTCCTGCAAGCAACAAGGTTGGTATACATGAAAAGTCTGAAGCCAATTCCATACAAAGCAATGTCTGTCTGAGTTGAACTGTGTAATCGAAAACAAAGCAAGGTCAAATATCTTAATTCCAATGATACACCAGACAAATTCTCAACAAGCCAACAAAAAAAAATGTCTACAAAAGTAATACAAAACCATTAGTAAGTATGCACACCATCATTTGTGGTCCTGCAAATCTACCATTCCTCTCGATATCTAGCTCAGGTACCATAAAAAGGCTCGTGAACAACCAGGCATCCAGCCAGAGGAAACAACAAAATGGCTAGGACTAGAGAACCCCAACTCGCAGTCCCATGAGTAGTAAGGTGAGGCTTCACTCGCGCAGCCTTTCTCACATGACGCAAGAAGGAAGGCGAACCCCCAAAACCTAAACTGCATGAGGTAGGCCGGGCACCAAACAGTGGCCCAGCAACATGCAACTGGCTTGACTATGCTCGGAGGTGGCCACGGATGCAGCATGATTTACACAAACACACACACTGTTCAGATCATAGTAGTGAACACCTCCACCCTCCAATTACTGTTTTGGCTGCTATACATGGAGGGCCCAAAGGGATTAGAGGCCCAGCTTTACTATTGTTCCGCAGAGTATTATGGTGCTACCGTCAGGCCAGTGGATGCGCTCTTGGATAGTCGCATGCCATCCCCACACCAAGACACCTCAAGTACCCCGATGCTGAACCAAGAACGACAAAAGAAATGGCACAGCATAGGCTGCTTTCGTTCATCTCTCTCCATGAGACCGAGTGCCCCCACAATGAGGGTACTTGGCTGCTCATAGTGCAATGCATGTAGCCAGTGTTCAGTCTACAAACTAGATGGGGCTAATCATAGCAGGGCTAAACATGGATTCTGACCTGTTTAGGACCACTTATGCAAGATAATAGGACCAAAAAACCATTTGCAAACAAACTCGTGATACTGTTTAAAATGATTTATATCAAGAGCTGAGCAAAGCTATGACGTAGTTTCCTTATCTTGAAATGTTTTTCCATCCCCTAGCTCCAGCAAGGATAAACAAAAAACAACCTCTAGTATACCAAGAAGGGGAGGATTCCCACCCTACTTTCACCTCAAACATTTAATGGCGGTGCCAATTTGGGGCCATGGCCCAGGAAGAGACCTTGCAACTTATAACTTATAAGGACATGCCATTTCCTTGCCTTCCAGAACAAAGAGAGGTGACAGGCCAGCTGTGAGAGACCCAAGCGAGAAATGAGGCTGCGCGAGCAGAGGGCGCTTTTTTGGGGGTGGAACAGAGAAATTTCTTGATTGGTAAAAGATTAGATGGGTCCTCGATTACCCATCTTCCCCCAAGCAAAAGAAACAAGGGCGTGTGAGTCCATGGGGAATGGGAAAGAACAAGGGGAAAGTATGCCACTTTTCCCTTCCACTATGGAAAAGGGGGACGCCATGGCTGGCCACTGCAAGAAACCCCACTAGGCTAGTGGATTAATTGGGCTCTCGTACAAGATTGAGCACAACTAACTCGGTGCTTCAGAGAATCAAACTAAAAAAATGAGGCTTCATGGGTGCAATCGGACGGAGGCAAGCGATTATTGAAAGAATTTGACACCAGTTTCTTGGACAGGCAGCGACAATGGTTTTGGTAATAAAATGGGAAAATTGGCTATGTGCCATTAAGAGATTGAATGTTTGGAGATATACCATTAAAAGATCCGATCTTAGCTATCTAGCATTGAAAGATTACAATGTTACAGGTTTCTACTGTTTCATGAAATTCTATTAGACACACACAGCAGCAGCATATCAACCCCTGCGAGGCCACGACTGGCAGGACTACGGCGGCCGCAGCAGCGTTGTTGCCCTTGCTCATCGGCATCCTCCTCCGATGGAGGCGGCTCCAGCACCCGACACCGCCATTCTCCCCGCAGTGGGACCATGCGGGCCCGCTCCAGCGCTACTCCCGCAGCACGCTTCACCGCACCACAGGCTCGGTTGCGGCGCCGACCCACCCATCTACCTCGCTGCTGTGAAGACGCGTTCCACGCCTCCTCACGTCGCTCCCTGAATCCCCTGCCTCGTTTCCCTCCTTTGCTAGCTCGGGCTCAGGCTCGGGCTCCGGCAGCGGCGCTGCTGAGCACTCGCTCCCCCTCCCTTGTCTTCGAGTACATGCCTCAGGGCTCCCTCCAGGGCATGCTATTTGGAGGCGACGACGCCACTGCCCGCAACAGGCAATTCCTTGACTGGCCAAAGCGGCTCACCATCACCAGTTCCGCAACGTGTCATGCGCTCTTGCCTTTCTCCATGTTGATTGCCAGCAGCCCGTCCGCCGTCGTGCACAGCAACCTCAAGCCCAGCAACGTCCTCCTCAACGCTGTGTCTTCATCTAGTGCACCATTTACTTGTTCAGTCCAAGCACATGTATCTCCCTATGAGAGAGGCCTTAAACTCTGTAACTTGGGGGTCCTTCGCCCTCCTTGCAGCTACCGGCGGCGAGTGCCAGGCATGCTCCTGCGCCCCTCCCTGTGCACATGCGTATATATGTCCCAAGCTCGATGCCATCCTTTGCCTGCTGCGTGCCCGTGTTCCTCATGGAAGGGCTTTCAAGAAGACGACTCAGAGAACGGAGATTCAACGGGACGTTAGCCAAGTTAACGGAAGTGGTAGCAACCAATAATGTTGTGACAATGGTTTCGGTGCAATACAACAAAGAAGTATCTTTTAATGGTACATATCTAAACTTGACATTGGGGTTGGGGATAACTTTTGTTTTGAGAAGACGGAAGACGGGAAGAGACAGCGCCCAAATTTTAAGCGGAAGGAGAGCACCGCAAGAATTAGCGGTACCTAGAGCAGCAAAAGTTCGCAAGAAAGCATAGGAGCTTTACAAGCGTGTTGGGGAAATTTGCATGATTCCCAATTTCATGCCTCACACACCGCACGAAAAAGGGGGAAAAGCACCGAAGACATTCAAAAAGGGGGGAAAGCGCTAAAATTTCAATTTTCTGAACCAAAAAATCTTGGTACGACATAATCCCCCTGAACTGCAATCCGCTAATCCCCCAAAAACCCGAGCAAAAAACCCAAGAAAGCAAAAAACCCAAGAACGCGCCAGAAAAATGGAAAAAACGCACCTCTCTAAGGCCTCCAACTCGGGCATGTTCTCCCCGTACGACGCCTCAGCCTCCTCTTGAGCGGCGGCGGCCGCGGCCGCCGTCTTCCTCCCGCCGCACCTCCTCGCTGGCCGCTGGCGGCGGCGGCGGCGGCGGCAGCTTCTCGAGCCTCCGGCTCCTTAGCTCCAGGTACTCGCCACCGGCGCCCTCATCCCCTGCGCCTGCTGCTTCTGTAGGCGCTGCAGAGCGAGGGCGCGCGCGCGGGTGCGAACTCCGAGCGGAGCGGCGGCGACATCCATGAGGGCAACTTCGCCGGAAACCTTGACCTTGCGCATGTACTTGCCCATGGCCCGCCGGGGCAGGGCAAGCTAGGGTTTCAAGGAGGCGCTCGCCGGGTGCACCAAGCGATTCTCTGCGGCGGGGCGGCAGAGGCCAGGGGAGGCGGGGATTAAATGGTAGGCGGGGCGGCAGCGGTGTACACAGGAGGAAGCTCGGGAATAATGAGGTGGAGAGGGAGGCCGGACCGCCGGAGGGGTGTTGCTATTTAGAGGGAAGCTTAGGTAAGAGAGAGAGAGCACGGAGCCATGGGGTGAGAGAGAGAGTGGCGATTTTTGTTTTCTTTTAGGCCCTCTATATGTAATATGTGTTCTGTATTTGGGTTTTTTCTTTACTTTTTTTTCTGAAATAAACTGATTTCTACTGTTCTCTATGATTCCTACAATGCATTTTTAGGAGCCTTTATTTATTTTATTCTAGAGTGAGAAGTTAGAGCTTTATTTTTTTAAGTGGTCTTTTTTGGAGGTATCTCGAATAATGTTTTTTATTTTGTAGGTTACACATAAAATGAGAATATATTTAAGTTTTTTCAAGTTATTTTAATAAATTCTTGTATTAATACAAGGACTAAGAAAGAATAGGTGTTTTAATGGGGCGAGTTATAATCTATCCCTAATACTTAAAAGGCAAAATTTCTCTCTCTCTTTTTTCGTCCGGCCCATTCAATTAGTCCCAACTGCCCGATTCACTGACTTCCTTCTGGCCCACTCGCAGCCCCTCGCTCACATTGGGCTCCTTACACATGATGCTCGCTCGCTCCGAATAAAAAAAGCCCGGCTCGCCAGCTCGCCGACACCCCGCACGACGCTTGCTCGCTCAAAACGTCCGGGTCGCGCCATCCGCCGCCGCGGCTCCTCCCGTCGCTTCCCACGCCGCCGATAGTTCGTCGTCTCTTATTCTCCCTAGTCGCCGCCGTTCATGCTCGGCTCCTCCAGTCCGCGGGTCTCCCTCGCCGCCAGGACTGCTCGCCGCAGCTCCTCCCGTTCGTTGTCTCATCGTATCCTCTCAGACCCCGGATCGTCGCCACCGTTCACGCACACGGCAAGAACGAAGGCGCAATCCTAGCAGGGAAGCAAGGATGAGGAAGAACGTAGGCGCACCGTGCGTGGATCATCAGGACACTGAAAAAAAACTAACGGCAATAAGTTCGACAAAAACTCCAGTAGGAATCCTAACAGGAATTGTACCCTCTTTCACAATTTCGTCATGATATATAACTTCTATTGTCTATCGGCCTCGATCCGTCTAGGCAGTTTGTCGGCGGCAAAGAACCACGCTAGCCTCACGGTCATGGAAGCACGGTGACACTGAAGAACCCGTCGATATCACGGCATGAGGGTGTGAGCCGTCCCAGGGTGAAGCCCCTCGAGTTCTGACAAGCTAGGGATCCGCTTCAAATCAGGGAATTAATTGGACATGAAGATTGCCTGTCTCCGTGCTATCTTCCTCTTGCTGATGATTCTCTGATCCTAGATACTCCCTCTGTCCCCATTTAATGGTCGTTTGGGTCTCCTCCTCGATACACGATCTGGTTTTTGAATCAGAACACGGTAACATCCAGGTACACAAAAGGTGCTCTGAATCTGGACAGCTGAAACCATGGCTAAAACGACTAATAAATAGGGACGGAGGGAGTATGTGTTAGGCTTAGGGAGCTGGTGGACAGGAAGTAACGCCATTCAAACGGAAGCCAAACTCAATCGAGGATGTAGGTATTGCCCTGATTTGCTCACGAAGAATTATATTGTTTGCAATATGCTAAATCATGTATCTCAACGGGATCCCACTACAAGGTAGCCCATTTCAAGCCACTACCAGCCGTTAGCGGTTACCGTGAATTCTGACGAACTGATAATCCATGCACGTAAGTGGACTAACCTAGCAAATTATTAGATTCCCTCAATATAAGTATCACAGGTTATTAATATGTGGTTCTTCTAATATTGCCGTATATATGCTGACAATGCCAATCCATGCAAGTGCACGTCGTACAATAGGTTATTATTAGATTCTTATTACTGTGTAATTCTGTATAACTGCTCCATTTTTTATGCTGTTTTTTTTTCAGATAGGCATTTCCCTTTAATGAATTGTGTGAACCAAACCAAACTGTGTTATGGACTGTCTCCTACAAGACTCTGATGGAATGCTGCCCGCATGATGGTGACGCGGTTCTATGATTCGATCTAAGTGTGCTAGCACATCCATAAACATTACATTTTAAATAGAAGCCTATGATTATTTAAATTTGATAACCCTTTTTCCTCTGGTTTCAAGCATCCGTTCAAAATTTAGAATGTTTTTTTTTTGACGAATCAAAATTTAGAATGTTGCCTATTGCACAGCCTGTAAACACTCTCCACTTTCTGCAAAGTTGCAACAACAGATAGACACAATAGTATAGCTAAACACATTTAGTTTATGGTAGCAAGATTATAATTGATGGTGAAGCAATTTCTAATATAAGATGCAGCTTGGAAGGCGTCATGTAGGCGTGGAGGTCGGTGAACAACAAGAGCACCATAGTGTAGGTGGACAACCCGTCGCAACGCACGGGCACTTTTGCTAGTGTCATACTAAAACGCAAAAGTAAGCTAAATAATCAAAATAAATTAGTGCTATATGATGACCACAACGAGGATAAGCCATTACATTATTTACGCCACCCATTTTCATTTGGAGACTAAAAGATGCTTTGATATTTTGATATCCATTCCATGTTTAGGGTAATCAATTACATAAGTTGATAAGGACGATAAAAATAGAGGGTGCACATTTTCGCATAGCTGGCACTTAACAGCAACTTTTGCTTTTTATGCAAATTATTTAAAATTTTGCAATCTTATGGGAAGTCATGATAGTAAAAGTGGATTGTTTTTTATTACTTTTAATGTTTTTTATCATGTGAATATATTTTATTGTGATTGTATAAGTTATTAGGACCACTTTGTAAAGCCAGAAGTGAAATCTTCATGAACTTAGAAAGCGACATATTTCATTTATTTCTGCAATATCCTTTCGACGCTTGTGGTGATTTTACTATTTATTTAGGCAAAAATAGCCGTTTTGGCCCCTCAACTATCGTCGAAGGCTCAAATTGGCCCCTGAACTATCAAAAGGGCCACTTTGGCCCCTAATCTTATGATTTTCGACTCAATGTCATTCATTTGCCTATTTTGCTGGACATGTGGACAGATGAACACGCAAAAGATGATTCTACCCCTCCTCAATTTCTTTTCCTATTGGCCACTCACGGCTTTCTCTCCGTTCATGGACGCGGCTCCACGGCCGCCCCCACCAGCGCGCCTCCAGGGCTCGTCCCATAGTTGTGCCTCCACGGCTGTCCTGCCCTCCATGGGTGGATGGGGACAAAGATCGATAGGATGGGGACGGAGAGAAACGGAAATAAGGCAAACGCCGTGAAGGCCACAAGGTAAAGAAAATAGAGGGGCAAATTTGACTTTTTTTGCATGTCCTCTGTCTACGTGGTGAGCAATCATGGTGAATGAACGAGATTGAGCTGAAATCAAAAGATCGAGGGCCAAAGTGGACGTTTTGATAGTTCGGGAGCCAAATTAAACTTTACACGATAGTTGAGGGGCCAAATTGGCTATTTCGCCATTTATTTATATATCTCTTTTTTGCCAAAAGGGGGTAGACAATTGAGATATGGTGAAATAGTACACAATTAGATCCTCTTTTGATTTTTGGTACTCATGACGCATAGGAAAATAGAAATATATTTAAACCCATTGGAGTTGTTGCAAAGGATTATTTCTATTTGAGTTCAATGCTCAGGGTGAGGATTGCATATATTTTATATTTTTCACTAAGGTAAGCAAAGGAGTCATGCCAAGATATCTTTTATTTATTTAAAAAACATAAAGATGTGTACGTTTTTGTCATGATTTTGTTTTTCTATAGAACCATTTAGTAAAAATATCATGATGAAATATATGTGCACTTTTTTGGACTTATAATATGCCAAGTTCATTTGCTTTCAAAATATCCTTGCCATAGTCAAGTTACATTCCATCTTTAAATGGACATTTGTTGCCATGTGGTGGCACGCAACTTAGATATTGTAATCGAGCACCCACAATATTTTTATACAATAATGACATATGAATCTTGCTCTTCTATGTCAATGATTTATATATTTATAATCTTATCCTTTGGGTAGGGACATGAGGAATGTTGTTTTTCTATTGGTTTTCAATTTTTCTGACCATGTGAATATGATTTTTATTTTGATTACGTACAAGAGGCAGTAACAACAGTAAAAAGAGAATGTTATTTCATATCCATACTTCACTTAGAATACATCATTTCACTTGCACAATATCCTTTTAATACTTGAGGGAATTCTGATGTCTATTTAGATTTTTTTGTGCTACATGATAAACGCACAATTGATATATGGTAATATGGGCACCATTAGATCCTTCAATTTTGGTAGTTAAATCTATGGGAGTTGTTGCAAAGGATTTCATCATATTTGAATTCATTGCTTTTGATGAGGATATCTATACCTATCTATTTAAAAGGGAGAGGTTTCTCTCCCTAGATTTTCGTCCGGCCATTCTTCCGGCCCACGAGTAATTTTCGTCCGGTCCAACGGCCGGCCCACTCGCTCACGCCCGCTCCGTCCCGTCGTTCTCCCTGACCCACCGACGCCGCCGCGGCTCCTCTCGTCTGCCACAGGGACGAGCTGCCTTGGCGCCAACCACCGTCGAACCGAAGCACTTGACGCCGCCACCGCTGAGTTCCCCGACACGCCGCGAGTCCTCCTGTCGCCCACGCGCACCTCTTCCTCTCCACGCCGCCAGATCGCCGGCCGCCGGGCTAGGGTTGCACGGGGCGGCTCGATGCGGCATGGAGCGTGTCTTCTCCATGGAGGAGATCCCCAATCCCTACTGGGCCCCGTCACACCCTCCATCGGCGGTCGCCGGCGCTGTTGCTGTACCACGCGGCCAGAGGTGGAGCAGCTGGAGCGGGGACAGAGCGGGCTTGATGAACTGGTTCCCGTCGAGGTGGTAATTTCAGAAGTTACTAGAGCAAGTCGTGGTCCACAGTTACTAGAGCAAGTCGTGGTCCACGAAGGATGAGCGTGGCAGCGAGTCGGCCACTGCACGGATGTGTTGCCCCTGTAGGTTTACATGGAGCTGCGATGACTACCAATGGTGGCCGGCGAGCTGCAGGTAACTAACCTCTATCTCTCCGTCAATCTTTGCCTTGGGTCATCTCCTGTGAACCAGTCCTGATTCTAGCTGTTTGACGAAATGATTGAGAGAGGGGTCGAACATGGTGTGTCTGCCTATAATGTGTAGATTAACACCTTGTGTCGAGGAGGGGTGTTGCACCTGTGATTCTGTGAAGGAGCATCTAAACGATTGCAACACAGGCTTGCCCCAGATGCTGCTACTTATGGTCAATCTATAGTATGAGTAATGTTGTGTCTATTTATTTATCTTGATTCTTCATAGATAATTAACCATCTTTTGATCAGCACATCATGTATGTGCAATATGTTTTCCATAATGTGCTGATATATTATATGGTTAGGCAAATTACACTTTAATTTGAGGATGAATCTTAAGTCATGTTAAGGAGCTGAACATGAACTTCATGAATATCCAGACATATTTAATAGTTGGGGTGAGTCTTGCTATTTACTAAAAGCTGAAATGTGGGCATATTAAATAATAGTTGCTAATTAGCAGGCCTGCAGGCTGCAGTCGACTTGACCAGTTGAAATATTTTCACTTATTTCAATTTCTATGCCGATGATTTAAATGCCTTTCATATGGCTGCAGTTAAGTATAGATAACTCATGATGTGAATTAGCATTATCTTATATGTTTCTAAGTTCTGTCCATCCTACATGCTTCAATACAGTACATGGTTTGAAGAGCTTTGTATTCAGTTCTTATGGCTGATTATTCCAGATATAATCTATGTTTATTATTATTTTAATTCAATCAAATTTCACTTGGTAATTTGCTATCTTTTTACTCTTCTAGATCCCTCCAATATGTGATTAAAAGGCTCAGCAATAGCAAACATGTTCATGGGAGTTCGCAATGCCGCACCAGTCATACTAAATCATACGGACTCCAAAAATACAGCAGATACTAATACTTCAGGTAAAGAAACATTCAGAGATCATGAAAAGCCTATTATAGTTACTAGACCTGATGACATGCCAGCACATATTAAGCCATCGATGTTTGGTTTATCCTGAACTGACGTAGCCGTGTAAACCTGCAGGTGCTATCTGTTGCATTCTACAGCACTATAAACCGATATACCATCAACCTTTATAAAAGGGGACAGTTTCACTTTGCTATGTTAATTTGTCTTTCTGTAAATAATGATGATATTCATTCATGCACCCATAGAAACAGAGTTCATAATATAGTTCAGTGACTAATTATGTGCAACTATCTAAAACAATGATATTTTATCTATTGTATAATTTCTCGCTTGGTATATAGTTCCAAAGAGCCCTTTTTTCTCATATGCTTGCTAAATTGAGTGACTCGCTTATTGCATATGTTTCTTTGCACTACTTCTCAAGAGGATCATTTCTGTTTGCCCCTCGACACAGGGTCCTGGTTGAACTTCCCAGATGTGTAGTACCTTTTAGCTGCTAATTCTCACTGTTTTTCTAAGGGGTTAACCTGCAGCAAGTTGTGTCCTTCTGATAAGGTACTCTTTATGCAACAACAAAAACATGCTGCCTACCTATTTTTCTCTATGCAAAATAAAAGGACAGTTTCGTTTGGTTGTTGTGCTGCAGGGAGAAGTTTCTGTGGGGACACTAACTACAACCAATCGGGTAAAGTTTAATTAACCTTTGTGTGCTCAGGTCATATGCAAATCAATCCCTTCTCACTTTTTAGATTTTTGTGTTCTACATGTCTTCGTTGAGAGTACAACCATCTCGCATTTATATGTACTCTAATAATGGTTATATCATTACTCATTTGTCCACACCTATCACATGGAGCATATTCCATGGTCTCACTTAGCTTTGAATACTAGAGCAAAGATTCCAACAATAATGACGTGCCTAGCACGTGTTTTCGAATTTAAGCTTGGGTCAAAATGGCTAATTCATTGCTACCATGATAAAACACTATTAGAAATTTCCTTGGTGTTTATTTTTTTCATTCAGATTGTAGAATATGTTTCCTTCAGTGCATTGCTAAAACTCTTGGCAATTTTAGTTCCTTGTTCAATATGTTGCCCTACTAAATTTGGTAACGTATTCTGTTTGTAACCAAAGTCGAGAAGCATGCCTCAATGTTTGCAAGGCTTAAAACAACTTTTTTGTCAGCCCGTCCGCTGTTGTTTGCTCTTGCTTGTTCAGTCATCTTTCTATAGTTGTGCCTCCGATCTGAATTTTCATTTCACCTGCTCGCTCACTTATCTGTAGCTATAGCTTGGTTCCATTTTTCAGGTAAACAGCACAACAGATCAACCATGGTGTAGGACCTCGGTTCCATTTAGCACCTAAACGACACCAATATTGCTGCAGGTGAACATGAAAGTAGTTTATCCGCAAGCCTGTGCCTTCTTTGTTCGGTGGTAGCAGATTTGTTGGCTTTACTAAGATGACCAGCGAACCTTTGTTATTTGCACTTTCGCCATTACTCCATGCTTGTTTAATCATCGGCTATTTGTCTTTAGCTCTGTTTGGTCTACTCTGAGTTAGATTTTTTTTTTTTTTTGAACTGTCTTCATTGTTTTTAGAAAATAGCATCGGCTGGGTGTACTTGAATTGTATTTGCACAGATTTTTTCTATACAACTATAAGGCGTCATATGGACCCACCTACAGCCGTGGTGAAGCTGGAGGTTCTCCCAAATATGGCAATTCCAACTTCTCTCACCCATGGCCACCATTGATACATTCTCCTAATGAACTGTGAGCATCATGGTTGTTATCACAGCCTTTTTTACTTGTTGAGGATGTCCTAAACTTCTTTGACAAGCTACTTTCTCCTTTTGACCAAGACAAACTAAAAGAATTGATGTTCATAATTAATAACGAGTTTATCTCTTCTGCCTTGGTTCTAATGTCACACTACCTTAATTATTGGTATTCTTTTTTCTTTGTTCAAGTATTTGCATTCTATAATTGTACATGCTAGGGTTGATGCTTGAGGATATTTTTTTTTTTTATGTTGGGGGTGTGCGTGCGAGCAAGATGGTATATCAAGATGGAAGGAACCTGCTAACGAAAGGAGGCCTGGGCCGGCCGACAAGTTACCATGGAAGAGTGCCGCATTAGCGCCCCTGTTTTTCTCCATGGACTCTGCGACCTTCACGTCCTCGCCTCCTTCCAGGTCAAGAAACCCTTGAGTTGAGGTTAGCGAATGGTGTTGCAGCTGAGAGTATATGCTTCTAGACTGGATTTGCCAAACCGGGAATATATGCTAATGCAATAATGGTGTCCCACCCTGTTGCCTGTTTTCTGAGATGACAGGATCAATACTTTTGGTCAGTTGACAATAAATTCTGGCCAGGATTGTGAATTTGTGAGTTTTTCCTATTCTTTTCCTAAGTATAAATCAGTCAAAGCTGGTGGTATTGATTGCCATAAAAATGACCTTGTCTCATCATATCTATATTTAAAGACATACAAAATTGAATTTGTATTATTAACATTCCGAACATCACGCACATACTTTTTTTTAACAATGCAACACATTGGTACTACCTAAATTATGAGGGCATTATTTGTTCTTGTTGCAATGCGCGGAAAAGACAATAGAGTTCGTGAGCATACAATGCTGGGCTCTCTGTGACTTAATTTCACGAACTTTGCAAAATAGATTATTTTAATATCAGTATTTAATTTTATACTATTGTTATGTTATCGCATTTATCTGTGTATTTTTAATATAAAAGTTTAGGTGTCCCGTAGCAACGCACGGGCACGCTTCCTAGTATATATTTTATATCCTTCACCAAGGTAAGGGGATGAGAGATGAAAAGGTTGGACTGTTATTTATTTGAAAAGAATATGAGGATGTGTTTTTTAAATGATTGCGTGCTTGTATAGAATCATTTAGTTAAAATGTCATGATGTAATATATGTGCATTGTTTTAGACTTCTAGCGTGCTAAGTTTATTTGCTTTTAAAATATCCATGCCACAATCAATGTAAATTTGTTCTCTATATGGTCAGTTTTTTTCATATGAGGTGCACAATTTAGACATTGTAAATGCATTTATTAGGAAACATGCAACTTTTGATCATGCCAATGATTATTGGTGACGGTCCTTAACACCTCATTTTAGACCATCAACTATGCCTAAATTGGTAATGTAAATATAAAATAAATCATTCAAAAAGCAACATTTTATGTTTAGATTTCACTTGGTTCCACTTGTACTTGGAGAAATTATTTGTATGCTGGAAAAACACAAAAATGGACAAACATGAAGCAAGAAGGCAAGTGGACAAGGCAAGAGCATGTGGGTCAAAAGTGCCACGTCGCCAGACCATGACATGGCATCAGCCGACGGCCCACTTCCTCCAACGCGTCACCTATCCGCATGATATGCCAAGAAAACACAATTTGGAGCACATCCATGCATTGGTGCATGTCAATTTAATCCAATGATGGACATTTAGCTCCCACATATCGTTGGGTCCACTGTCTTCGAGAGTGAAGTTTGCCTTCTTCTGTAGTAAATTTATTTTTTTGCATTAATTAAGTATTACTTTACATTCCTATTGTTTAAGAGTCCACCGTTTGGTTAATGTGCTCTGATCTTGATCCATCGTTTGAAGGATTAGAGGGGTAAGTTTATAGATTAAATATGATGCTTAGGCTATATCTTACCTATGTTTGTGGCTAGGCCTCTGATGGATTATGGCAGGTAGTGATAGCTCTATAAGAGGGCAAGAGGAAGGGAGGCGGCTTCCTAGCCCCGATGCTCGATAGCCTCCCAATCGCAGCGTTGACATGGCGATCGGCGAGGAACACAGTGTGGAGAGGGAGGGAGGTTTAGGCCGGGCGAAGAGACAGGAGCGGAGTGGCGGAGGAAGCTGACAGCGAATAACAGCCATTTGCGAAGGTGGGCAGGCGCTCCCGAGCATTTGATTTTTTTTTAAATGAAACTAGATAAAACGCTCGTGTGTTGTAGCGAGAAAAAAAGTATCACAATAATCTAAGTATGACAGTCACAAAAACGTAATCTAAGAGCATCTCCAAGAGCCTTTCTTAATTTCACACTCTAATATCATCATTTGGATAAAAATCGCTTTCTATATCTTTTCTCTCCAACAGTTTTTCTATATCTCGTGCGCACTCTAAAGAATTATTCTCGTCTTCTATTTTGGCTAGCGAAAAATCTAGAATAGAAGATAACCATATTTGAATGACCATTTACAAAAGCTACTGGAGGGTAGTTTTTTTTTTTACCAAAATCGCTTTCTATATCTTTTCTCTCCAACAGTTTTTCTACATCTCGTGCGCACTCTAAAGAATTATTTTTGTCTTCTATTTTTGGCTAGCGAAAAATCTAAAATAGAAGATGACCATATTTGAATGACCATTTACAAAAGCTACTGGAGGGTAGTTTTTTTTTTTTTCCAAAATCTCTATTCCTAGCATTTAGAAAAGATACAGAGTCTCTTAGAGTTGCTCTAAGTATGACATTTTTATTAGTCTTCACAAAACATGAATTAGAATATACTTCAAGTTTTGATGTGAAACTGAAATATAGTGCATACCATAGTTGTGCTCATTATGACTATCTATTCTGCCACTTCTTGCTTGTTATACATTTAAGATAGTCTTGGTACCTATACACTACGGGAGGCAGGTTCTTCGCCGAGAGCCTGGAACTCTCGGCAGAGAAAATAATACGCTCGGCGACGCCTTCGCCGAGCGCCCCTCTCGGTAAACAACTCTCGGCGAAGATGTTCACGGCGAAGGCATGGCTGCCGAGGGCACAGGTCTCGCGGACGGCGAAGAATTTAACGACGGCGCTGCTCTCGGCAAAGGCACACCCCCGTCCGCGGCGAGGAAGTAACGGCCACCGGTTCTTCGCCGAGCTGCGCTTCGGGGAAAGGGCCTTATTTCAAAAAATAAAAAAAAACATTACCGAGAGGCGCCTTCGGCAAAGGATATTATTGTAAAAAACAAAAATCGTTTACCGAGAGGAACCGTCGGCAAAGGGCATTATTTAAAAAAAAAAAAAAACGTTTACCGAGAGGAACCGTCGGCAAAGGTAATAATTTTCAGAAGATCGGAAAAAACAGTGCAACAACCATTGCCGAGAGCCTTCGTGTATGCGCTCGGCAAAGGTGTTTACAAACTGTTTTAATTTTTTTCATTTCCGTCTAAAACGGGTTATATTTTACAATTAAATATCACAAACAATCTGCTCATATTTCATAATTATATATCACAACCAAGCATATATATATATATATATATATATATATATATACATATATATATATATACATATATATATATATACATATATATATATATACATATATATATATATCAAATACATATGAAGCAACCACGAACACGAATATATATCACCAAAACAATTATTGGTCCAAGTGTCAATTACAAATTACGCAGTCCAAAGTCCAAGTTCACAAGTTCATTATTTCGCAATCTTGACAATGCCAAGCTCACGGCGGCGGTCCAGTTCGGATGGCCCAACGTGCGATCCTCGTGACGGTCCGGTGTGAGATGGTCCAACGTGCGATCTCGACGACGCTTCGGTGTGGTTTGACGCCGCCCCGATTCATTCTACACAAAAAGAGGAGATTGCACGGAAGAGACAAGATAAATATGTAAGTTATTTGACGAGGTGAACAACACCAACACCAACACATCACCATCACCACGAACACCAACCCAATACCCAACCCAACACCACCATGTCACCACCACCAACACTACCATATCACCACCACCACCACCACCATCGCCATATCACCACCACCACCACACCACGATGACCAGAACCACCACCATCGGCACACCAGCACCACCACCACACCAACACCAGCATCACCACACCACCGCCTCCACCACCAGTGCACTAGGTTTGACTTGGTTTCACTAGGTTACATTAGGTTCGACTAAGTGAGCATAGAATGTAAAACAATCGTACTCATACTCACCAGATTAGAATTATGAACATATGGAGCAAGCAGCTGTTGTGGGATCACGCAACCGGCTCGCGCTCCAATTTGCTGCATGAACTTGATCATCTCTGCCATTTGCCGCTAATCATGCTCCCGCTGGGCCTCCAATGCTTGTAGCCTCTGCCGCTCAAACTCCCCCTCGGTGCGCTCGGCCTCCTGCTGGGCCCGCAGTTCCTGCAACTCAGCCTGCAACATTTGACCCCAATGTTTCAATAATGCAGACCTTACGGTACGTAAAAGTGAAAGATCAAAGAATGAAACTGGAATACTTACCTGGAGTGTCGACACCGCGGACGGCCGCTGTCGTATGGGGACGCTAGAGCTCGTGCTCGCTGCGCGGATGTGGTTAAGAGTAGGAGTAGAGGCCGTGTCGAGGATGCCATCACCAATCCAGAACCGCCCGTGCTTCTTGCCTTGACCTACCCTCATCACGAGCTCAGGATCAAGGCGTTCCTCGGTGCTCGGATCATAGTCCGGCCCGTGGAGTGCCCTTGCCGCTTCCTTCGTACGCAGTGAGGCGAGGGTGGATGCTTTGGCGTTGGTGTGCGCCTCGAGCGGGGCATCCGGGCTGTAGTGGATGTCAGCCGTTGCCTTGCCCATGTGAGCCAGAGCATATGCCGTAAGTTGACCAACTGGCTGACCACCGTGTGCCGCCGACTATGAGAAAGATAAATTGTGGTTACGAATCCTGCAGAATTGAGCCTGGCTAGATTATAGAAATGGTGAACACGTACATATGCCTTTGCGTATTTGCTGAGACTATGGCTCCCCTGATGGTGAGGTACACCTGGCATCTGCAAACGCTTGTCGCGGGCCTCGTCATGCCTCTTCTGCCAGCCCTCGTCCGCCCAGGTGTCCACAATAGCTTCCCAACAATCTAGGTGGGTAGCGCACCAGTTAGGAATCGCCTACACGCCATCAACATATCACAAGATCAAATTAGGCAAACTTAATATCAAAACAAATGAGTACGAGATGTTTTGTAATTACCCTTTGTATCTTGCTCCCTTGTCATCGTCATCTGTCTTGCCACATCTTTAGGGACTCTTCTGCGAAGGATCTTCCCGTGGTAGTCTATATGCGCTGGAGGCGCGACTTCGTAATGCCGGTCCGTGACACGCTTTTTTCTGAGGAAGCGTAAGCCACCTTATAAGCCCTTTCCTCCTGTCCCTCCTGGCATCTGAAGGAGTCTTGCATAAAGACACGAGGTATCCATTAGTTTACTCAAGAGTGAGCAATGAATTGATGAATTTAGATATTTAGTGCTACCAAGACTGACCCACAACTCCCTAACCACCCGATCCGCCTTGTTTTACGTATTGGATGCCATTAAGATCACGGAGTATCCTCGGCGAGGGCATAGTGGTCGAACGTCCGGGCCGGCTCCCCTTCGTCCCCTTTCCACACCAAAGCCGGGGTAGTGTTCCCCGCACGTAAGACCTAGGATCCCATTGACATTGCGTGCCGCGACCCCCTCGTCCACAAGCACCCGGTTCACGCACAAGAGGTTAAACAAAAGTTATGAGTGGTTATAATGACTTTTTAACATAACATATAAAGAACATATGAAATTACTTACTTATCCCCCCTCGGGTGCAATCACCGGCCACTCGTCAATAGGTATCGGGTCGCTTGGGGAGCTTCGCGGGACCTCGCAAGTAGGGGGTCGACGTCGCCGCAGAGGAAGTGGAACCCCCTGCAGTCGCCGTCTCCGCAACCTCTGTCAGTGGAACCGCCTCGTTGTGCATGCGTCCAACCGCCTCCTCGTGCACCGTCTGTTGAGGGACGTCGCCGTCCCCGAGTGGTCGTGGGTGGACCCACGCCTAGGCCTGCCCCTCGGCCTCCTCGGAGACCCCTCCGATGGCTCCGTCGCCTCGGCCCATTTGTCATGTCCCTCGATCTCGAGTAAACCGACGGACACGACCTCCTAGTAGGAGGCATGACCTGCAATTAAGAAGAGGAAACAATTGTTAGTACTAATAAAGAAAAATAAAGAAAGAGATGCCAAAAGAAGAAAATATAATTGCAAAATAACATAGTATTACATGCATTTCTAATATTCTTCTACATCGGGATTATCTGGACTATAGCTATCGTCATCACTATCAAGAATGACCAAATCCTCAACAGCCTCATCCTCATCATTGTCATTTTCATGTCGTAGTCCCTCAAGCATTTCCAAGTCCTTCGGATCATTCACCTCATCTGCAGCGTCCTCGTCAACAACCCATTCCTCGTCTACTTCCATTTCAATCTCTCCAGTTAAGTCTAGATCAATCATCCCTGGTAGCCCCTCTTCTTGTTGATAGAACTCCACGTCATGCGTGTTTGGGTTCAAGTTGTAATCATCATCATTTGGGCGAGGTAATTTACCATGTGGTGATACCTTGTGCACAATATACCAACCCTGCAGACGTGGGTCGGTTTTGCAAGCATATGGACAATAATAAACTTGTGTGGCTTGTTGAGCCATAATATAGACATCGTCTCCTGAATAAAGTGAATCCTGCCGAGTTTCAACTAGCCCATATTGAGGGGACCTTCTCGATACTACAGGGACCAAACCACTGGCATTTGAATATGACCGGATTAAGTGGTTTGGGACCACGATAATCGAGCCGGTATATTTCTTCAAGCTGTCCCGTAATACTCCTCTTTATCGGTTGCCGGGCGTAAATACTCCGTTATTCATGGTCCTTGCATTGGGCCGCTTCTCGTACTACTGTTGTGTGAAAGCGGTAACCATTCACATCATAAGCCTTAAATGACGACACCTTATAGTCAAAGCCATTGGCCACCTGTCTTAATTCGCCACTTATAGAGGGATCCCTTTGGCACTGTAAACTCAAGCAAGATAGAAATGAAATTAGGCAACTTGGAACGTCGAACTAGGAAGAAGCTAAGTTCGTACCTTTTTTTGGAACCATGTAATGAAATTAGACGAACCGTGTTCAAGAAGGTTCTCTTGTTCACGGCTAGACGGGGGCCTTGAATGATGCTAGGTTTCAGCAAAAAATTCCCTATACCGACAAGAAACAATGTTGTTGGATCCACAAAAGTTACAACGTATGTAACAAGTTCGTTTAGAAGGTACCCCTGATATGGTTCCACTTCGTCAAGGTTCAACAACACGTAAATCATGATCTTGCGCCACTCTTCATTGCTCAAGGTCTTTGTGACCGCTCCACTAGCTCTCCCGCGTGGCCCTTTGAAAAGGCTGAGGGTCGAAGCATTTTCATCCTCGTTGTAACGAGCGACTGCATTATGCTTGCTAGGAAGGTTCTCATTATAGTATGATGTTGTGAAGTTTGACACCTCCTCATGAATGAATGCTTCTGCAATGGAAGCCTCAATCCTGCCTTTGTTTCCACATTTGTTGTGAATAGTCTTTAGGCCTCTCTCGACAGGATAGCACCAACGGTATTGCACGGGCCCCCACATTCGTGCCTCGGTCGGGAGGTGCAAAATCAAATGTTGCATCGACAAGAATAAGCCCCGTGGGAAGATCTTCTCTAACTTACGAACAACGGAGGTGCTTGCCTTTTCCAACTTCGGCAACCAATTGTCATAGACGGTTCCTTGGCACAAAGCTGGTGGAAGAAAAAGCTCAACTCTGCCAGCACCTTCCATATGTGCTCAGGGACGTAGCCTCGAACCATCGACGGAAGAAGACGCTCCATCCATATGTGGAAGTCATGACTTTTCATCCCTAAGACTTGACAAGTATCCGGTTTCGCACCCCTTCAAGATTCGCCGCATACCCATCAGGGAACATTAACGTTTGTATCCATTCAATCACTTCCCTCCTCTGATCCTTATCTAAGACGTAATCAGCCTTTGGCCTTTTCCATGGTTTGCCATCTCTTGGAGGCAACATCACTAGCTTTGGTCTATCACATAGTGTTGCGAGGTCTACTCTGGCCTTAGGGTTGTCCTTTGTCTTCTCAGGAATGTCCATGAGTGTTGCCCAAAGTGCTTCGGCTATATTCTTCTCCGTGTGCATTACATCTATGTTATGTGGAAGGAGAAGGTCGTCAAAATAGGGAAGTCTCTCTAATCCCGACTTATGAGTCCACATATGTTCCACACCATAGCCCAGAAAGCAGTTTTTCTTTGGATTAACCACGAGAGCATCTATCTGAGCATGAATCTAGGACATGGTCATCGTCTGAGGTGCAGGGTCGGTCACCTTGACACCTTTCATGAAGTTTTTGGTGTCTTGTCTGAATGGATGGTCAAGAGGGAGGAACTGTCGATGCTTGTCGGCGGATCTAAAACTTGTCTCCCTTCTTCAACCAAATGAACTCTCTGATTGCCTTGCATATCGGGCATGGGAACCTCCCCTGACACACCATGCAAATAATATCGCATACGCCATGAAGTCATGCATAGAGTATTGGTACCAAACATACATTCTAAAATTCTTCTTTGTAGCTCGGTCATAAGTCCATACGCCATGATTCCAAGCACTAATCAATTCATCATAAACAGGCTCCATGTACACACCCATTTTGTGTCCCGGGTGTCCAGGAATTATCAACGTCAAGAACATGGTTTCTTGTTGAAGTAGGACCCCAGGTGGGAGATTCAGCGGGATAGCAAAAACGGGCCAACAAGAGTAGGGGGCCGCCATCATTCCATAAGGATTGATCCCATCCGTTGCCCGTATAACACGCATATTACGGGCCTCATTAGCTTTGTTAGGATGCTTGCTATCAAAGTATTGCCATGCTTCACCATCGGCTGGATGTACCATCTTATCCAAATTGTATCGAATACCATTCTTGTGCCGTCTCATCTGTTTCGCGGTCTCCTCAGACATGAATAGTCGTTGGAGCCTCGGTATGATCGGAAGGTGTCGTAGGACTTTCATTGGGAACTCACTCTGCTGCTTTTGGCCATGACCGTTGTCTACCTCCACATACCTAGAGGATTTACACTTTGGACAATACTTTGCATCCTTGTGGTCTTTCCTAAATAGGACACAACCATTTGGACAACAATGTATCGCTCATATGGCATCTTCGGTGCCCAAGCAGGAGTCTCGTTGACTCGCACAAGCCGTTCGGCAAATGATGACCCTCAGGAAGCAGGCCCCCAATCACTGCCAACATAGAATCAAAGCAAGCTCGACTCATGTTGTACTAGGACTTCAACCCCATTAGGCGCCCAATGGCATCCAGTTGAGAAACTGTTGTCCTGTCATGTAGGAGCTTCTGTGCCGATTCCAACATGGCGTAGAACGCCTTTGCAGCTTGGCTCTGGCTCCTCCTCATCCTCGTGCGCCTCCGTAGGTCTTTTTCGGTGAACGTTGCATCATGAAAGTCACCTAACCATTCTGCTACCCCACCATCACCATCAACCGCCTCCAAGCGTGGTCTGACGACCTCCTCTCTCTAGTACGTCGGGCTTCACCATGGTACACCCATCGGGTATAGTTTGGCGTGAATCCGTACTTGCAAAGATCTTGGCCCATGACTTCCTTTGTTTTTCTTTTCTTGTTTTCACATTGGCTACGAGGGGACGAGCGTGTCTCTCGCTTCATTAGCCGACTTGCCAAATGCTTGATCCAAGAAACCCTCGGTCTTAGCCATCCATTCCTGGGTGATTTGAGCCCCGACTTGGGCGTCCCCGTGTACATCCACTCACGGTTATCCATCCTCTAGCATATACACATAATGCAATAATATATCCATCAAATGTTGGTGGGTGGTCCAAAAAATTGGACAATCCAAAACAGATACGGTCATAGATATAAAAATAAGATCCGCATGCCGTTTTGGATGGGAGACGCATAACTAGGCTACATCGATGTATGTATGACAACGGTGCGGAAGAGATATTAATTATACCTAGGGTGGCGATGGAGACAGGCTAGAGGCGCAGTGGCAAGTTGGTGCAGTGTAACAACCCTGTTAACCAACACCCAAAAATCTCAACTTTCAAAACTTTTTTCAAAAACCAACCCATGCATGGTGAGTGACATGTAGGAAACCCTCCTTAGTAAGTAGCATTAGCTCCTATGCACCATTAGTGGCATGTGCATTGTTTTCTTTTTTATACCATGTGATTTGGATTTCATTTGGATTTCATGTGATGCTCAACTTTCACTTAATAAAAGTTGTTGGTGACATGTGTGCAACCAAGTGGGCCCACCCTTGACCAAACCCTAGGCCACCCTAGGTGGGCCCCACCAACATGTAAGTGCATGGATGCACCTACATGAGCATATACATGCATACATATGTATGCAAATAGTTTCAAATAGAAAATAGGAAAAAGGAGGAGTAGAAGGAGCCCAGCAGCAAGCCAACCGGCCCAGCCCTTCTTCCCTTGCCGCAGCAGCCCAGCCCACCTGCCTTACCCGCGCCCCCCTCTTCCCCTATGCTCGCACGGCCCAGCCCAGCTAAGGGCTGCAGGCCGAGGCGGCCCGCACACCCGCACCCCCCATCCTCTCGGGGGAGGCGATGACAGGCGGGGCCCCAACGGACCCACCCGTCATCCCCAACCTTTATCCCCTCCTCTACTTTTCTCGGGCGAGCAGAGCACCGCCGGGCATTGGATGCCATCCCTCGCCGTCCGCGCTTAAACCGCCACGCGCCCGACACCCCGATGGCCGCCACGTCGGGCCCTCCCACGCCGATGCACCGCAACCCGACAAGGCCGGCCGCGCGGCATGGACCCCCGTGCCGACGCCATGGCCGTTGCCGCCGCGCTCCCCTTTTTGACCGGCCGCCGCTCCAAATTGGACGCGCCCGCGCCCCCAGCACCATCCCGCGCCTCCAAAACCCTAGCCGGGAGACCGTAGATGGCCTCCACGTGCCCCCCCGGCAGCATGTCTGGCCCCCCGCCGACCTCCAAGGCCGCCGGCCGCCTATAAGTAGGGCACCTCCGGTGCCCTAGCCCCCTTCCCACACCCCCGCCGCCACTGGTGGCCTAGACACACACCGAGTTGAGGGAGAGGGCAGTGAAGGGAGGAGAAGGTGGGGGACGCCGCCGGAGCCGTTCGCCGGAGTCGTTCCGCTCCACCGGAGCCGAGGCGACGCCGCCCAGAACGACCACGCCACCGTAGCCGCTGGCACGGCACGGCCCGGCTCGTCACGGCATCAACTCTCCCCGCGCCGCTAGCCTCTCTTCCACGACACCCACGGTGAGCTCCGTTTTCCCGGTTTAGCCACCGCCGCTCGTCGCCGGGGCACCGAGGCGAGCCTCACCGCCGCGACGCCCGTGCGTGCTGCTCGTCGGGTCCACACCGCACGCACGCACGCACGAGCACGCCTTTACCACAACTGCGCGCGAACTCACCTAAGCGTCGCGACGCGAGCCGCCGCGCCCACGATGCGCCACGCCATGCCCGCCATGGCGAGGCGCCCGCCGTGGCGTGGCCGTTCCTGCGCCGCCCGATGCGCCGTAGGCACAACTAATGAGCCGGCGAGCATCGCCGCCGCTAGCACACCTAGCTACCCGGTCGTTGAGCCAAAAAGACCCCGCCTTTGGTGCTTGCACGCAGCCGCAGCCGCCGCCGGAGTTCCCGCGGTGCGCCCGCGTGTGGAGGCGGACGCCGCCGCGAGATTTGGTCACCGGCGCCGTCTTCAGGAGGCGCGCTCGACTCAATTGCGGAGAATGAGGGGCGCCTGCCCCGATTGCGCGCGACGTGGCCTGCCACGTCCACTACCCACCAACCGGCACGGCCGCGGCCAGCAACCGTAAGGCTCTGATGACGACCGGCGGGGCTCTTTCCGAGGCCCCCGGAGTGCCCGAGAGCCCTTAGAAGTGCCCCGTCCGCGCCTTCACGCTGCCAGAGGAGACACCGCCGTCCGCCAAACGCCGACGAAGCCGCCACGCCGCCGCAGCCGGGTTACGCCGGGGGCAACGAGCTCGCCCTTAACCCTTGCCGTGACCGCCGCGGGCAAAGGAGCCGAAGAGCCCCTTCGCGCCCTCGGTGAGCCGCCCGACGGTCGTGCGAAGAGGCTCGCCGCCGGCGACCTCTGCTCCGGCAGAAGAAAGGAGAAGAGGGGGAGAGGAACCCGCGGCCCTGTGAGCTCGGCTCGCGGTGGACCGAAGAGAGGAAGAGAGGGTGGGCGCGGTCCACCCGTGGGACCGGCCTGTGGACCACGGTACACCAGCCACCGGCTCACGACGCACCACCCCGCGCACCCCGGCCCAATAGCAGCCCCGCGAGCACCGCGGCTAGCCCCAATGCTCGACACGTGTCGGGGCCGGGCCGGCCAAACCCGCCATGATCCAGCCCGCCCAGGCCCATACCGAGCCCGGTCGACGTTGACCGTTGACCGGTCAACGTTGACCGTTGACCAGACCCCACCTGTCAGTGGCACAGTTTAAATCAGCCAACCAGAGCCTGCCACGTGTCACCTGATTTTCCAATTAAATAAAATGATTTTCCTTTTTTCTTTTTTCGAAAATGATTTTAATCTTCGGAAAATCATAATAAATCCATTTTTACTCCGAAAAATATGAAACCAGTGTCCAAATTTTTCTAAAAATGAGCTCTAGGTCATAGGCTTATCCATGAGTGCATTTGCTTCTTCTGGATTTTAGTTGCTTCTTTGTGCACCCCTATAGGAGCCGCTAAACGCGGTACTATGTCACGCTTTTTAGAGACGGAGGAGCCGCAGACTGAGGAAGGAGATGACTACGAGTACACCGAGGACCTGGGAGACGATCCGACCGCAGGTGCCACGTCCCACCCAACCTCTTAGCTCCTATCTAGACATGCAATAACTAGAAATGCTAGTGCTCTATTATATGTTGCTTGCTGCTGTTGATAGGATGCATGGTAGATTGTTTGATTCAGCCTATGCCTTGTCAAAACCAATCCCCCTGCATACCCGCCGCTAGGATTAGACTTCAAGGCGTATCATGTTTTATCTTGATGCTACTCACTTACTTCTATCACTACTTGTTGATGTATTATGACTGTGAGTGGCTAAGGCACAGGTGCCGAGGTTATGGAAACCGGGTTTTTGGGAGAGATCTTGGCGTGAGTCTTGGGTGTGTGGTGAGGGTTGTGTCGATCAAGGGCAGGATTTAGGGCAAGTCATGAGGACGAGCCATGCCGGGGGAGTGTGATCTCGGCATTCCCCACATGAGAGTACCTGTGGCGGGTATATGTGTTGGAAGAAGGTTCCGGGAGGAGTGCCTTTGTGGTACGAATCACCGAAACGGAGGTGTCTTGTTGAGGCACGGGGCAATGGGCCCCCGTGAAGATGTCCTGTCTAGTCACCCCTAAGGACCGGTATGTTGTGAGAACCGGTTCATAGGACCACTCGTGCACACCACTCGTTCTCGATGGGCGGGAAATGACTTGACGGTTAGGCGGCCCCCCCTGCCATTACTACTAGGTTGTCGGGGTGATAGTGTAGGGAGGTACGGTGTCGAGACCCACGCCCTCCCGAGACAAATGGTGCCCCCTCGGGATCCGGCGCCACGTCTCACGCCTCACAGGTGCCGGTGGACTCCGGGGTGCCCCAGAGCCGAGTGGTAGGATGGCGGTGGGCCCGTTAGACGGCGGCTTCGAGATCGGCCTAGGCGAGGCGCATCGCCGATGATGGTGATCTTGTGGTTCCAGGTGTACGCACTCTGCAGAGTTGATCGATCTATACGTATAGCCGTGTCCACGGTTACGGACATTCCTATGTTTCCACCCCCTCATGATTAGTGAGCGGAGTCCTTTTCTCTTCTCTTCCCCTGGGTGTGGTGGTTTCTGGCCTTGGGCCGTTGAGGCGAGGAGGAGCGGGAGTCTTCCTCGCCGACTTGAGTGAGAGTGTGGTGTGATGTGTGGATGATTATGGATGGGATGGATGGGGGTTTATGGATATAAATGGGTTAAAACTTGACAAATACTATTTAATTATGTTAATGCATAGGAAACCCAGAGCCTCAATTAGGACTTTGATTACCCTTGCATCCACTTACCACATAGCAAGCTCCATTCATATGGGTGAGATTAGTGGCCAGTACAAATCGTACTGATACATTGTGGTTCAGGGGAGAACATCGAGTGGGAGACCGACGAGGATGACGAGGAGGAGTAGGAGTCTCGCGCTACGCGCAAGTGGATGACGTGTCGATCCGCTTCTACCTACCTTATGCTTTTCCGTATGTGTGTGTGAGTGTGATTCCGCCTTGATGGCGATGTAATGAAGTACTTAAATCCTGCTACTTGTACTCTCTAAGTTAACTATTCCGCTGTATGCACACTTTGGACCGCTGATTTGTCGATGATGGCAATGAGCCCTTCGAGGCCATTGCATTATTGTACGAAAACTGTGAATTTTCCCTTCGAGGAAAAGCGGGTTGTTTCATGCAGCACTGACGAAGACGATCAACGACCAGGGTCACCTAGCTAGGTACTCCGGGTCCCCTCCGATAGGTCTGGCTCTGCAAAAGGAGAAACACAACACTATAAGTTGAAAATCTTGCTAGCTAGGCGTTGCATGAGCTTACGGAATTGGCCCCCTCTTGATTTTAGCTCGCTCCGCCCTTTGCTTGGAGGTATGGGAAATTTCCCTATCCCTATCCTTTCTCATTTTCCATTCCAAAAATCCAAACATAGGATACAATTTCCCTTCACCGGGGCGAAGCTACCTATGTTGTGGGGGTGCCAATGCACCCACGGCAAAAAACAAAATTTAGTGCTAATAATCTCAAATTACCATATGTGCACCCCCTCGGCCAAGATTCATACACCCCCCCATCTGCGCAATGTGGAACACCGGAAGCGTGAAAGAGTTTTTGAGAGACCAATGACAATCAAAAGCTATGGTATATAGTTCACAATTACCGCCGCTTGCTAATTTGCCTCTGTTATAGGAATGGATATGAATAAGTGTACATGTTTGTATTGGTAGATTTTTTTTTCCCAGTTGAGACATAGACAGGGCCGGATACCAATTAGATGTTAGATAAGTTTAAAAATGAGACTCATTTTTATTATTTGTAATTAGGAGCCCTGGTTATATAGGCTTGATTTGTCAAACTATATATAAGGTTCCATAAGAGTTTAGTATTTAAAATTAGTTGACCATAGTAGTATGTCATTTGGGTTATTAGTATTGTCGATTGATATTGTAAAAATATAATTAGATAAATGAACTAGGAGCCGGTGAAGGCAATTTTTTTTTTAGTTTCAGCGGTTCGGCTCATCAAAGACATTCTATCAAGAGGCTACAACATTGTTTATGACCATGTCACTCATTTCCCTTCCCCACCTCATATTTCCCAAGATCCAAACGCACCTAATTAGGGTTAAGAGATTTGGGGGAAATTGATTCGGTGGTCATACCTTTGCTTCAGCGGGGGAGAAGTACGGAGGGAGCTAGGGAACGTTGGTCGCCGGAGATGTGCCGCAGACCGAGTGTGGAGGAGAGCCGGAGCCGGGACAGGGGCTGAGGGCGCGCGCCACCTTGCCCAGGGCGGCTCAGCCAAGCGCGGGCAGGCAGCCTTGCGCCCTTGCCGCCGTAGTCGGTAGCGCGGGCGTCCGTGGGGCGGGTGGGGGGGGCGGCGTCGGCCGGGCGCGGGGCTTGGTGGCCCACTCTCCCGGCGGTCGTGAGTTCGCGGAGAGGAGGCCGGGCGCCCGATGGGGACGACGAGCGACACGGAGAGAGGCTCGGTTCGGGTTTTTGTTTTTTTACCGAGACATACCGGATATACGTCTATTATATGCCTTGTTTGTGCGCGGAAAGTTTGCGCAAATGTGCCTACCGGTAGTACCGGTACCACCGGTCTCGAACGGTAGTCCCAGTGATACATAGCGGTACCACCGGTAGTTCAACTTCGTGCCAAATGGGAGCGTGCGCAGATTGACCTACCGGTACTGCCGGTGTTTCATTGGTACTACCGATCACAACCGGTACCACCGGTACTACTCACGGTTAACAGAACAATATGGATTTATATAAATTTTTTGGTGATACCTAAAACATAAAAGTGCTAGGTTTAGTCCATTTGAAGCCTAAGCTCTCACAGGATGATATCGTGATGCATATGGCAAGTCCACTAGTATTGCTCGGCGGCCTGCTACTGCATACCCTCTTTGATGCATGCCTCTATTTGCCTGATACACTGAACATCTACTTCTCTTCTCTGCATAAACACAGTACCTCTGCCATGACACAAGGACTCCGCTCTGCTTGCTTTTCTCAACACACAAAGCCTATCAACAGATCATACCCATACTACTCCATCACAGCCCTGATTACTTGCTGCATTCTTCAGGCTTTCCTCTATACTAACTTTGCATCTCTTCTTTCTAGCTACTGCTCGGCACTTTTACTTGCCACGAACATGGAATCCCTTCTCCTCTGCTGAAGCTAATTGCACTGGCAAATGAACTGTCCACCACTTCTAACAACTCTGAAATTGCTACATAAACTACTATTCTCCTCTCCTTGACTTGAATCATCGAGAACTGCCCCTGAACTCTCATAACACCTCCATAGGAAACTTTCTTCACCTCTATCGAACTCCACTGATACACCAGCTAAACTTTAGTAAACACATGTACCCATCAACCTTTCAATCCCCTCTACATCTAGATGAAAACTGCAACTTCCTTTCTACGAACCACTGCACCCATCACAGCCATCTCTTCCTCTACAACTCCAGGTCACCACAAATATATCATCGCAGGCAAGGACACTTCCAACACCACACATATATCATCGCAAATACAAATATCACAACCATTCATCACAAATATATCACAAGGTCACCACCACAATTTTAAACACAACTTCAAATACAACAAGTTCACATACATCACAAGTTCACAATAGAAGTTTACAAGCATAAGTTCATAACCATGCCTTTCGCAGGGGAATTCACAACTAAAGTTCACGTAAACGAAACTACAAGTTCGAATACATCACAAGTTTTCAACCGAAGTTCACAACCATAAGTTCACAACCGAAGCTGCTCAAATGAATTCACAACCAAAGGTGACGACAACGTTACGACGGGATGGGCAAGTAGTCGTGGCATCGGGCACAACTTTCTCGAGTGCTTGCCACGTCCAAAGTGTCTCCTCATCTTTGGATGTAGTATTCGTCAGAGCTGCAAAAGAGGTGTGTGTTAGCAAAGAGACGGCTGCAAAGAGACGGTTGCACAAGTTCAACTAAATGTACCGTTCAGCCGTGCCCTCGCGTTCGGTGAGAGACACATGGTCCTCGTCTTTTTGGCTGCGTCTCCGGAACCACGGTACCACACTGTGGCGTTGCTCAACACGTGACGGCGAATCTTCTCCCCGATGAATCGGAGGGTGATTCATCAACCACCGCACGACAGCGTCCACATTAGCAAACCTCGTTCTTGATGACCTCCTCCATTTCCACCCCCTCCATTTCCACCTCCTCCATGAGAAGGCCCCGCAACGTCGTGGTTAGTGGGATGTGGGAACAATTGTGTAGCGGATTCTCCCTGTTACAATATGAGTGACAATTGTTGGAGGGAACATTGTAACATTAACAGAGCAAGGTTATGTGATAAGTGTAGTTACCATTTGGGCAGCGCCGGATTCTTCGTTCGTCTTCCTGAGCCGTTGGTGGTGGAGGGTCATCTACAAAAACCCAAATTGGCCATATGTACGGGGACCGCAGCAGGAAGTCTTCGGTGGATGGCTACATGTACAAGGTTAGGTATAGCTGCTCTTGGTGCATATGTGGACATGGTAAAGGAGACCTGACGTGGGTTGAACTCGATGTCTTGAACAAAACATATGTTCATGAAGATTCTCCGTACCACATATGGCAAGCAAAGATGCGGTGGGATTCCAGATATCGCAATCCTGAGATGTTCGTTGTAGGTGTGCTCTAGCGGTAGACGTGTAGCTATTGTGTTACCAAACGGTATGGCGCCATCGAAGAGTACTGGAGTGGCACCATAGTCGGGTGACCATGGAAGGATACAGAGAAATTGGTGTCCAACTTTAAGGTGTGTTGCGTCCATGATGTGAGTGGCTTCGGTGAGGGATCGGGTTTTCACTAGGAAATCGGACATATGTCCGCGATATTGTCTAGCGGGATAAGGACATTAGTTTGTCGTTGTATTGCTTGATCGTATGCTTTCCACACCGATATCATAGGGTCCATCTGGAGAAAGGTCGGAGGTTGGATTATGTGGAGGGAACCTGACAAGCACTAAGACGCCTTCAAGCTCATTAGTCAAGGTGATCTCAGACTCATCAAGGATTGTGAGGTGTGGATAGTGGAAATGCGCCATTCTCCCGCATATTAATCGTACAAAAAGACTGTAAATTCACAAACATCGGCAAGAAGAAATTATTTGAAAGCAAATGTGTGATATAGTGGACGATAAGTTATAACTACCAAGTCTACCATAACATTTAACAAATCCATAATAATAACCAAAGTACATGTTTGAGACATAAATAATTAAGAATTATTAGAAAACAATTACTGCTACTATAATATAGCTCTACGATCTCGATTGATGATGTCCTCTTCTTTCACTAGACCTAAAAGTGAAAAATTTCCTCTCAAGAATGTAATTAAGCAATATTCATCACCCATTTTATTCCTTTGCTTGTTCTTCACAAAATTCATTGTGGAAAACACTCTTTTAACATGAGTAGTGGCTACGTGAAGAATTAGCTCCAACTTAAAAAGCTTGTAAACAATAAAATATTGTTCATGTTTTTGTGTGTCAAGTTTAACGGAGAGCTCATATAGGTTCTCGAAAATGTTAAACCTTCCATCTCTATGAATTTTGTTACACCAATGCCGGCACAACTAATCCCTTAAAAAAAATGCCTACAACTACCACTCCACCCCCCACCGACTACACCAACACGTCATCGTCACATTCTACCACCACCACACCACCACTGCGGGCGCGATCTGCCGTCTACGTTGCCACCACCACCACTCCGGCGTGGATCTGCCGTCTACATTGCCACCAAAGACCACAAAGCAGAAGGGAAGGGGATGGTATACACTGCTTGCCGCTGAAAACAAATGGGAAGGCCGGGAGGCAGCGCCTCCGGCCGGCGGGCACTCCCGCTCTTCTCCTCCTTCCCCCCCCCCACTCGGCTCTAGGTGGCGCGGCGGGGGGGTTGGGGGAAGGGGGAGGCCGGTGGTGGGGCGTGGGGGGCGGAGACCGCCCCGGTGGCGCGTGGTGGGGCAAGGGCCGCGCGATCCGGCGTTTGGGGCGGCCGAGCGGGCTAGAGTGGGGCGGTGGCCGGGCGCGGGTTCGGCGAGTGGGGCGGAGCGGGGTGTGTCAGCAGGGGAGATGTGGATAAGACGACGAATTTGGGGGTGACCGTTTGGAGAGGAGGGAGACGACAATTTATACACCCCCCAAGAAACCCTAGATGCTTGCACGCCAAGGAAAGTTTTTGCGCAAATGTGCCTACCGGGTAGTACGGTGTTTCATCGGTACTACCGATGACAACCGGTACCACCGGTGCTACTCACGGTGAGTAGGGATGACCCAGCGCCACCGCCACTGCCGCGTAACCTCGAGTGGAGGGTGAGGTATCGTCAGTCTAGCAGTCGAGCTAAGTCGCTCGGGTTTCTTTCAAGGAGCTTGTGCAACTTTAATGTTTTAAATAATTTTTTTGGTGACAAGCATAATATCATGATGCGTATGACAGGCTATATCACATAATGATAAGTAAGATATCATAAATGGTTTTGATAGAAAGAAAAAGACTTAAAATCATGATTACCATTGTTATACTACTCCATACTCATATTACTTGACATTTTGGACAAGGTTTGAGTCAAACATTAGGAACATAAACTAGCAATAACTTTAAAAAATATTTAGTTTGAAAAGGTCAAACTTATATGTATAGATTCATCTTGAAGCATACTTTTATAAAAGTAATTGTATTTTTAATTTTTCTTATATATTTTAATAAAAATGATGGATAAAGTTAGGTCTTGGAGAACGTGTCCTTGTCCAAAACGTCAACTAATATGAGTATGGAGGGAGTACAACAAGAAGCATCAACATGATGTCAAATAGTAGCCACCACAACATGATCAAACAATAAGCATAAGTGTTTAGCCTACAAGCATCCATCACACAAGTAGTTCTTGTTCACCACATATAGTTCAAACAATATATAGAGTTATTACAGGACATAATAGGTACCAATTGCAATAAACATAAGCCTAACATCTATTACTCATCATCGCCATCGGACTCGCCGGCTTTGTAGTCAACAATGTTGGTCGTCGCCCGCTTTCCATGAGGATCGGAAGATGGACCGGCTTCTTCAAAGACCAAAGAAGCGGCACAAACCTCGGCATACTCCTCGAAAGGATCACGAAATTCACGAAGAGGAGATGGAGGCTCAATGTTGTACTTCTTTGCTCCAAGCGGGCCAAACGACGATCATCCCTCTCAGCCTTGTAACAAAGGAACTCATGCGACTTTTCGGAGGGCAAACTTGATGGCCCCACCACCACGGGATGGAGAGGAGCGGGGGGAGAGGAGGTACCGCCAAGATGCTTGGGAGCATTGCCTCCAGCAGGATCGGCCCAGCAGTAGGAAGAGGAGGGGGACCACCAGGAGCACCCAAGTGCCGCACACTATAAAGAGAATGAGGGCAATCATGATAGAAGCAATGTCCCACGACCTGCTCAATGATGTGCATGATATATGGAGCATATGGGAGGGACTTGTGCGGGTTCACCGAAGCCTCTTCAATCTTAGTCCACATGAAGTCGAGATAGAGAAGTGCCCACCATTAACACCAAAACGAACAAGAATCTTGGGGCATCATGATGAATCCGAATAGAATCTCAATCTTGGGATCAATTGACCACCGGATCAAGTTGTTGAGCACATAGAAGTAAGGCTTCAATGAGCTATGGTACAATCAAGCCAGGATAGCCGGGAAGATATATCTCGCCAGGCCAAATCGTCCCCGAGGAACTGAATGCAGTACAGAGAACTTAGACTAGGAGCAAAGACGGTCATCATGGTTGAAGCCAAGAAGACGAGAGAAGGTCGTGTAGTCACAAATAAAAGTGCTCCCCGGCTGTCATCCAATGTAAGACCTTCTCCGCGAGAATCAATCCATAAAGTAGCCCGTAACCGACAAATGATCTCCTCATTCCATGAATGCTTTGAAAAGTCATAAGGTTGAGAAGCCTCCAACCATCAAGATCTGAAAAGAAGCCGAGTCATCTCGGGGTGATCGTGTGCTCTGAGAGAAGAAAGCAAGAGACACTTGTGTGGAAAGATGGGTGCCTTCGAACCACTGCGACCCAGCTTGTAGAGAACGGTGAAGTAGTAATCTGATTGAAAACGTGACCAAAAGCGCTCTTCAACACCGGGATCTCGACAAACTCATACGGATTCTCGAGGCGTTGCATCTTCAAGTCTTCCACCCTCTTGTTGTAATCCACGTACAAAGGAATAGAATAACCACCGATGTTCCCTGTGTTCCTCATCTGTGAACTGAACTGAGAATGTTGGGTGAGGAGGCGATTCATTTGTAGAAACACCAATCCGCGGGGGGCGAGGTACTCCCAAAGCGAGGATCAATTGCACGACCATGCACATCATCGGTAGAGGGCAGGTGATTGCCCGCAACAACCGAGCTGTGAAGACGAGGGGCGACAAGGGACGACACAAAGAGTTGTGAGGGGGACGCACGCCAAAGGCTCCCTATCACCACCAGCCCACAGAGCTCCCACGGCCACTACCACGAGCAAAGCAAAGACGGCCACGCAACGGTCGGCCGCCAGCATCGCCACCACCTTTGTCACCGGGGCCCGGGCAGCTCGGGGGTTCTTCCGCTTCGGACCTGTCTTTCGCATCCTACAACACAAACAAGGGCGAAATCAAGGTTTCGACATGGTACAACACAAATCAAGGTTTCGGACATCGGAAAGCGTATATGCTTTTTGTAGACCAACTACTGACTAGATATTATTTTTCTAGACAAGGTCGACTTTTTTTACTTCACATTCTTTTTTTTGAATGTTGTTTGCAAGAAAATGTTTAGATGCGACATCTTTCATGGCTCATAATATGTACTACAAGTAGAAGCATTAGAAGTCAAGCAAAGATAAACAAGCAAAGAGTAGTAGCTGCAAAAGAAAAAAAAACAGAATTATTATGTAGCTCCTATGATGAAATGACTATTACTACATCCCGAAACTCTGAATTTGACAACGACTCTCGGTTGATGGAATTAGCAAAGATCAAAGATAAAGCAAAGTGTCAACATACAACCGGTTTGCATGGTAGGCTACCATCGTATCACTATCGTTCAATTTCAGGATTTCGAGTTTTACGCATCCCTTGATCTTGGCTTATTTGATTCGGTAGAAATATCTTTTGACAAAATCCCTTGTTGGAACAAACCTATGCTTTCGTGACACGGAGTCCAAGAAAAGCGTATATAATCCATAGGCCTCAAACTCATTCAGAAAAACCCATCCGAATCTTTGGTTCTCTCGCTACACCGTCTATCAATTCCCATCCAAGAACCTAACAATGTTGCTTACATTTGAATTATATGCCACTCATGATGTATTTGTCGTTGTGATCTTTTTTCCGGAGGGGATAACACAACTTCATCACCAGCCTACCTAACCTAACTGGTGTTGGATTCCGGAAGGGGACACAAATATTAGCAGTGAATGCTTCTTGATAGTGTGTAATTTTGGGCAAGATGTTCTACATACTCGAAGTAGATAGGCCTAAAATCAGAAGTTGCTCTGTTTCTGAGAAAATGTATGTTTTTTTCCCACCATTTAACAGAATAATAAGTAATTTAATTTGGCATTTAACTACGTGAAATATGGGCTACCTGAATAGATTTACAAATGGTTTCAGATTTGTTTAGGCAATTGATTTAGAGTTTTGGCTTATGTATACTCTTATGACTTAGTAGAAAATCATCGTCAATATATTGAAATTGCGTGTGCCATCTAAAAAGCAAGTTATTAGCAATATTTTTTTTTTGGAATACTGTAAAAATGCAGGTGGGCACAAATGGCGTTAGTTATCCACTTTAAAAATAAAGGCAGTAGTACCTTGTGGTTCAGATGACTCACTCATGAATAGAAGAAAGCAAAAACTAGGCTGTCCACATCCGGTGCGGGATGTGAGCCTATCATTGTGTTGAATGGGTAGCTTTGTGGTAACTAATGAGTAACCGATGAACAACTCAGGATGTGAGCCTATCATTGGTAGGGTAAGCTGCCTTTATGTGGCCAGTTTGACTACCATCTTTGGAAAGAAATCGTTGCCAACTATTTTTTTTTTGAACTTTTAACCATAACTTTTTGTTCACAAGGCACCGGCATTGAAGTGTGTTTTTTTTTTCTCCGAGCCATTCTAACTGGTATTGAAGGTTTTTTTTTGCTTCTCCAAGCCATTCTAACTGCTTGGACTGTTCCCATGTGTAATTCTTTTCAAATGTTCAGGAAACTATAAAATGTAGACCTTACTAATCGGTTGGTTAACTCAATCACCGCACAATGTTCTCAAGACTTGTGAGTATCGAGGATCTCATTTTCTTGGAGAACATTACAGTAGCAAAGATTAGGGTCTCTCGATTATTCTTTTTCTTTGTTTGTCTATGAAGTGTTTCCACTGAATTTCTAAACTATTTATTGCATATATATGATGTAATATTGAATGAGTTTAGTACAAGATAAGATATGTTTTTATTTGGGACGGTGAAGGTACTTCATTTCATTGATTCACATATGAGATCTGTGAGACAACTTGAGGTTTATGTGGTGTGAGAAATTTTAAGATGAGCATATTTTTGTCACTGCAGATCCTATTCCACACTTCGGCCATCTTGCAAGGGTTGATGCCTTCATCATAACAGTAGACTATAAGCATGCTAAGTGAGGCGTGCACTGCTGGGTGAAGCTGTTGTGCTGTATCCTTCCTATCTGCCAGACTCTCATGGGAGGCATCAGTAAACTTCTCCAATATGGCAGAACTAAGTTTCCAGTTTCACTTCTAACCGAAGCCAGTATATGTCATTGTAACCGAGCACTGCATAAGGTTTCAACATACATGGTGTTTCAGATGTCTATGCCTGTACTCGAATGGAAACCACGATGCACACAATGCATTTTTTTCTTCATATATGTTAACTGGAAAATGTAAAGGATGGTTTGGATTTTGACACCCGTAGCAACGCACAGGCATGATCCTAGTAGTAGAAAAGCATGGACCTCTAACTGTACCTAGTCCAAAAGTATTGATTGGTGGCAATTCAAGGTGAGGACTCTTAGGAGAATGATTAGGGGCTGGGCTGCAAATGAGGTGGCAGTGCTAAATAGGAATAAAACGGCTCTGTTAGAATGGTTCAATAAGCTGGAGAGCTTATCGGAGTATAGAGAGCTATCTAGTGAGGACTTTAAGGAGTTTAGAGAAGTAGAGAAAGAGCTTAATCAAATCTGGTCTTTGGAGGAATTGAAAGGCCGGGGCTTGGCCCTTGAACTCTAAAAAAATATGCTGAATGAACTTAAACTGTGCAAACTGTTTGGTACGTTCGGAGGATTACAAATTTCTCAACTCATATGTTGCTATGCTCCAGCTTGGCAGCAACTTGAGTCTGCAAACCTCGAGAAATTCTATTTTGAGAAGCTTCAAAATGCCCTAAAGATGGTAGCATATAGAATCAGGAAACCCATGTATCTGTCTATGCTTCACTTTTGAAGTTATGATTCTATTTTCTAAAAAGATCTTGTCGTGTTTCTAAATTGCCAATGTATCATAAGTCTCTATTGCCATGATTATAAATTTTTAAAAAATAAATATCAATTTTTCCATATTTCTCCCCATTTTCTCAGTTTGAGTTCTCTCGAAACTTGTATCATAAGTCTCTATTGCCATGTATCCATAGCTAGGTGTCACACTTATGCCTGGATTGATAATAAAAAACATTTAGCACAACCGGTTGGAAACAGCCGGTACCACCGGTGGCACTGTAGGGCGGCAATCGCCCAAATACACCAAAATCGACCGCACAACTCACACATAAAGCATTCTACCAGCAACAATACTCTAAGGTAATGTAGCATGTGCAAGGAAACGGCCTAGAACGAAGTACATTGGAAGATCGGAGAAGAACTCCATTGTACCTCGGTGGTTGAAGGGTAGAGGCAGAATCCAAGCGCCACGATGCGTCCCGGCGAGCCCCAACACCGTCCCACGTGTTCTTCTTGGCGGGGAAGGTTGACCTCAAAGATTTTGGCCAAGGTTTCGAGGAGGAGAGAGATCGGGGGGGGGAAGGTGAGCGGCGCCGGGCGGTGGTACTTGCAACCGTCGGCTGCGGTGGAGTGGTGGGGGAGTGGACAAATTAGCCGATGCGAGTGGATAAAAGGTGGGCCATGTTTTTTTGGGCCCCTTTGCCGAGAGCTGACGGCCCACGCTCGGCAAACGGTGACGGCGGGCAAAAGGCCATCCGTCTGCGCCTGCACAGTGCGGAGAGGGTGCTTTGCCGAGAGTTGCTCTCGGCAAAGACTCAATTCTCTGAGTGCTCCACTTTTCCGAGCTTCTTACGCTCGGCAAAGGTAAGTTTCGCCGAGAGCTTCATACGCCGACGGTTTGCTCTCAGTGAACCTGTCATTTGCCGAGCGCCCGCGTTTTGGCCGTCGGCAAAGCGCAGGGCACTCCGAAAAGAAGCCGTTTCCCGTTGTGATAGGAACTGAAATGCTCCTATAATTTCCATCGTAAGCCAACAGATCACAAAGTCATTTCGTATCCTTCGGTCATCCTGTACAAAATCAAATATGAAATAAAAAAAAATCTCATATATAATCAGTAGCATTATTTAAATTATATAACTTGAAAAGTACATACGACCCAAAAACAATAATTACACTCACCATATTAATCCATGTGAGAATAAATTATACATGAAAAATATAATATGACCATAAAACAACATTTACACTCACTATATTGATCCATGTGAGTTTTCTATTATTACAAACCGCCATGAGTTGCATAGCACGAAATGGGTATGTGTTGTACAGGTGACGAGATAAATGGATATTACAAATTTAATTTTGCGTGAGACTGAAACTGAGGGAAACAATTCTGTCCTATGTTCTAAAAACCTAAATGTCACATCTTAACAGCATCGTAAGGGTATTGAGGACTCTGAAAGCACCGGCCGCCAGCAGTGGAAATTGGAACTGAAGATCTTCCATATGTTTAATTTCCAATGGTACCCCACCAAGACAAAATGGTGTTAACCCTCATTAGACTCGTTAGTTTTGGTACCATGTTTACAGAAATCAAAATGTAGGCAATTGCTGTAAATGAAGTCACAATAGTTTCTTTTGAATAATATATGCATCAACTAACACAAATCAGTTTAGAAATTTTCATATCATCAAACATTTATTTCCATAAGTTATTGGTGCCATGTTGCTAATGATCTGATTGGGTATTCAGGTCACTGGTCTTGATCTTGGTGCTACCAAAATACAGTTCCCCAATCTTTAAAGAAATAATAAATATCAGAGTATAGTAAAAGGAACCTACCTTGCCCATACTTGCTTTCAACATTTGTGCCACGGTCTATGAGAGCAAGAACAATCTCTATCTGGTTAAACAGTGCAGCCTGTGGTTGATGACAGAGAGAAATAGATCACATGTACATTTTGTTATTTGTTCTCATATATACATGGCCGATTCGAAACACAAAGAGCTTTTATTGCACAAACTGCTCATGAGAACATGCAGAGAGGGGTCTTCAAACACAGTTTCTTAATTTACACTCTTAACGTCCCCGCCATTAATTGCTTTTCTTAGTCCCTGTAAGCAGTAAATATTATTAGCGCCTTGTTTAGATGGAGGAGAGAGAGTGAAATTCGCAACTGTAGCACTTTCGTTTGTATTTGGCAAATATTGTCCAATCGTGGCCCAACTAGGTTCAAAAGATTCGTCTCGTGATTTACAACCAAACTGTGCAATTAGTTATTTTTTTTACTTACATTTAGTGCTCCATACATGCGGGTAAAAACTTGATGTGATGGAGAGAGAGTGAAAAAAGTTGCAAAGAGAACAAGGAGGTTAAACAAATCGTACTTCATCAGGTCAGTTGAATGGTGAAAAATAGAGAAGAGCACATGCACAGGAAAAAACCTTAACCCCCCACTTATTTCATAGTTAAGAAGACCCTTATTATAGCTGTCAGCCTGTCATTGCTCATCAATCCAATATTTAAGAATGAACTGCAAAAACAACAAGGATAGCGGGGTTAGAATTATTTTATGCCCATGAAAACCATAGTTATCAAGGTGTTTTTTTGTTCTCGTTGCTATGTACTCATCCTAAACAAACTGATGGTAGTATGAACTGTTAGGATTGTTTTATTTATGTAGGCACCAAGATGGAGGCGGTGGATAGAACAATGCTAGAGACCAAACCAACCTGGGAGAGAAGCAAAGATGGGAAACTACGAATTGAACAACTAATGGCTGTTTGATTTGAGGGTGAGGAAAATCAAGGCACCCACACAGCCAGCCCGCTGTCTTTCGATTGTAGCACGTTACCACTTGCTGCTGAAGACAGCAGGGCAATTAGGGCAAGTGATCGAGACCTATTCACATGTTGTCGCCTTCTTTCCTGCAAGCTGCACTGACATAAGAGCATTGCATAATTTAGTATAAAAGAACCTCCCACTTTTCAGAGTAAATTTAGGAGTAGACAAAAATGTATTTATTGACCCTCCTATTGTGTTTGACTTATGCCTAGCATTGCAACAAAGTTTCATCTCCTAAATTTGTGACATGAAGAACGACATTTTTTACAAGTTCCACTGCTTCATCCTGACAACCACTTGAATGAACTTGCAGTGGACAAAGAAAATCAAAGATGCGTCATGCCTTCTAACTGCAGGAACAGGTTTTCTAATGCACTGAATTTGACAGCAAGGTTTGGTCCTAGCCCACTTTAAGAGCGTAAATGAATGTTCCAAGAACAGCGACAGCTTCCTTATATTCTACAGAACCTTGGAGATGGATCATCAAAGATAGATTTGCTCCTAAATGAAATAAAATAGGGCTCTAAGCAGGAAAAAATGTTAGCCATAACGAATGTCACCAGAAGTAGCAACAGATTATTTTATTTAATGACAAAATCTGAATAAATGAACTGTTGCCTATCTACTTGTATTATTATGTATGATTTGTCATTTGTTAGACTCTTAGGTGGCCATTATTATTTGGTTAAATCAGTGAATTGTCTCAGGTATCACACTGTTAAAAGTCAGTTATCTAAATGTGAATTGAAACACGTAGACCTATTTCTCAGAATTGCAAGTGGATGTAGCAAACAGAGCCGATTACCTTCACTGGTTGATCAACCCGTGCAGATCCGATCTTGCGTGAGAGAGAACCAAGTGCATAAGAATTGTTCGTCCGATCTATAGGTAAGCAGGAGAAGGGCAGTAGGATCCCAGTTCCCAGAAGAGGAGGAGGCACCTGGTCGAGGTCGGAGCTAGAAGGCAGGGCTTGGAGCCGTGACACACTGAAGAGAGGCTGGAGAGGAGGTCGGCACTCGGCAGTGGCGCCCTCTAGCTCGGTGTGCCCTACTGCTGGCCTGGTGGAGGGGGCCGTGTGTCGGTGGTCGGTGAAGGTGGCCGAGCGCCGCCTGGAGAGGAGCCAGTGTGTGCGCTGCCGCTGCCGCTAGTCGGGTGGAGGAGTGCCGCGCGTACCGCTGGGCGCTGGCCGGGGATGGGCGACAGCGGCGTAGATCGGAGATGGGCGCGCGAGGCGGCGGCACCGGTCGTGGATGGTCTTCCAGCGGGGGCGCGGCCTTGTGGCGACGGCACCGGTCGACGCGGTTGCGGCGGCGCAGGGGCGTCGTGGCCATGGTGACCGGCTCGAGGACGACCTCGACGTCGGAACGGGCCGCGCCGGATGACCGGATCCGTGCTTGTAGCTCGTGCGGACGAGGCTGTGCTGGATCGCCGTGCAGGGAGTGGGTGAAAGCGAGGCAGCGACCGCGACGAGCACAACGATGACAGCGGAGGGCAACGGCAACGACGAGCGCGACGACGGCGAAGCGCCGCGGCAGCGAGATGACGAGAGAGGGGACTGTGGATTGACGGAGAATACAATTAGTGAGTGTTCATGCGTTGGGCGTAAAATATAGGAGTATGTAAAATTTATTGAGCATATACTCCCTCCGTATAGAAAATAGAAGTCGTTTTGGATAAGGTTTGGGTCAAATATTGGGAATATAAATCATGAATAACTTTTAAGTTGTTAAGTTTGGAAATGTGAAAATCATATGAATAGATTCGTCTTGGAAATTACTTTCATAAAAGTATAAATATATCACTTTGTGATGAATATTTTTATAAATATATGAAGTCAAAGTTATACTTTTAGAGGCAGGTGTCATTTGTCCCTAAACGACTTCTATTACCAACATGGAGGGAGTATATTGAACCGGAAAAGGTAACGCGCGCATGGTCACGCTCGTGTCGGAGCGAGCGACCGTTGCAACAAGCAGCCTGGCCCGCACGCGGCCCTCCCGCGCTCTGCGCGCCACGCGGTCTCTGTGCGCCATGCGGCCTGTGGCCCAAGATCAGGTTCGGGTTGGCAACGAACTAGCTAGAAGGTCGCTAGAACGGAAACTCCTGAATCAAATCACGTGATCGTGCTTCTTCTATTAATTATAGATTATAGATAGGTCCATCTGGATGCTTATTCTTTTTAATTTTATGGACCCTTTGATTTATCTGAGTTCTTAGTATTCTTTTTAATTCTTTATATTTAGTATTCTTCTTTCATTCTTTTATTTTTATTTTTTCATTTTCATTTACCTTTTCTTTTTGTCAATTTTATTTTTTTTCTCTGGTTATCAATTTCAGTTCCATTTTTACATTCATTTTTTTTTTTGTGTGCCTACTTTAGTTTTCAATATGTATTTGTGATTAACAGTTCAATTTCTAACAATCAATTTCATTTTACAATAATTTTAGTTTTTTTGTTTTTCGTTGTGCCTACTTTAGTTTTTAGGTTTTAGGTTAACGATTTCAAGTTTATTTTCTAGTTATCAATTTTAGTTTCAGTATCTAGTAATTTCACTTTTGGTTATTTTATTTCCATTTTATCTACATTAGTTTTAGTTTATGTTTCTATTTGTCCATTTCAATTCCATTTTAGTTTCAGTCTCTAGACTTGCAGCTATTTCAGTGGTTTAGTTTTCCTTTCAGATTCAAATGCCTTCCTAATTTCTATGTATTTATTGTTCTTTTAATTTATTTTTTTAATATTTAGTTTTAGTTTAATGAGTTATGAGTTTTATTATTTTATTTTTCTAGATTGTATAGATTAATTGTATAATAACTTACACCATAAGTTGGCAGCTTATGCAATGCTTTTTCTATTAATTTGATTCTCGGGGTGCAACTTATCTTATTTTGAGCCGCTACTATTATTTTTTTGATAAATATTTCTCAAATTGTCAGCTAGTCTTACTTTCCGGTTCATATAGCGGGTTTTATAATAACTTGTCGCTCCGGTTGGTAGCTTATGCGGTACTTGTTCTAATATTTGCCACTAGGTTACAACTTGTTTTGTTTTGTGTCGCTACCCTCGTTTTTTTAAAAAAATGCACCAACTAAGTTGGCAGCAAGTCATATTTTCTGGCTTTGTAATGTGTTGTATAATAACTTGTCCCCTTTATTGGTAACTTATGTAATACTTGTTTTAATAATTTGCTCCCTCCATAGCCTATCTTATTTTGAACCCCTATTCTTTTTATGTAAATACTATATGACAATCGATGTTTATACAATTTTTAAAAAGTTATTATATTTTTGGAGTAGCAAATTTTATATTACATGGTAGCAACTTTTGTACACATAAATAAATTTCTACTAAAATATTTTTTTTTGAAATATTGTTGAGTGAGATCTAGTTTTATTCGTCTCGTTACATAGAATATACCGGTCCAAATGGAATTGAAAACGGATACATCATTAAAAAGTTATAGCAATTTAAATAAAATATCTTGCTTTTCTTTAGGCTCACGTCAGCATGCATGCAACTGGCAACGAATAGAGAGAGGAAGCAGGGAGAGAGTGGGCCTGACAACATATCAGAGCGCAAGCATGTCTAGGCATATGGTTGGGTCGCAGCGTCGTGCGCATGCAGAACCTAGGGTCGCGTGCTTCCCGTATAGCGCGACGGGTCGCGCGTTAACCTCCTCTATATTGAACCGTTTGGCTTGCAGCTTTAACTGAATTCTCACAGGATTGAGGACAGCAGTGAACCAAAAACTGGTGATGTATATATGTGTGAAGCCTAGATCAAACAAAAGCTAAATCATTGCTAATGTGATTTTCAATCGTACCAAAATGTGCATTTATAACAATGCAAGAAATAGACTGAACACATTATGTTTTTTACTAAAAAGGAAGTGTAGGCCATACAGTAGAGCACATGAAGACCATTATTGGCATTTCTAACATCACTACGCGTTAAGTTGTCATCCCTAACATGATGCCAAAAATGCTGAAAAAGAATCTACACTTGTGCGACTCCCGCGAAGCGAATGAAGGGAAGCTCTTCGAGCTTTCTCCGCCAGCGGCTTATGTAGTTGTCGGCATTCCTACGTGCTCCGACTGATCCCCCACCGGATATTATATGAGGGGTCTTTGAAACTGTCGTGACGCTTTGGTGACGACTGCTCTAAAAATAACTCTATAGAATATATCCGCAAGCACACAGATAATTATCCTGTTGTAGCATTTCACCTGGTAAGATTTCTAAGTATCGTTGATTTGTTTTAAGTCAAAAGGAAAACTCATTTATTGCGTTGGATTTATCTAAAAGGGAGTAGAAAAGAATTATGACTATGACTTTAAATATGCAAACCTTTAGTAATCAACCACTCTAATGCTTTTAGCAGGGGTGAGTCAAGATAAACAATAAAGATAAAGATAAACATAAAATATGAGGACTTTCCAGAGACAGAGATTAAAGACTCAACTAATATGATTTGGTCAAACAGGAGATTCGGCTAAAGTAAAGAACTTCTAGATTATCCCTAAATAATAAGTCTACAGATCACACCAATATACACACTTTCATCTATAGTATAACCAACTCAGAAAACAGCATAAGGAGCATCAACTAGGGAGGATATTAAGACATAAGTCACCTCCTTCGCGACCGCGCTCTACTAGCCTACATGCGAGGGGTGGAATATAGAGAACTCAATAGACCTGTACGTCTATGATCTACCACACTACCCGGCACATCAGGATGCAATCGTAGGTATATATGATATCTAAGCACCATGCTTATATAATACATACCACCTAACCCACTCGAGTATTGACTTAGGCGCTTTACGAACATATGACTATAATCACCACCAATCATAACTATATCAAGAATACAACTAGAGCAAACAAAAAACTTAATAAGTAGCAATATAATAATTAAGAACAAAATCATAAACAAGATACAAATTACCAATCTTTTGATTGCAGATCGGAAGCTCTGAGCGAAGCGCCCAACTCTACTTGAACCTTGCTAGCTAAACCTAATCTAGAACTTAAAGAACTGGAGCTCTAATTCTAATCTCTGGAAACCCTAGCTTCCATTCTAATCTTGACAAATGAATTGAGGCAAAACCCTAATTGCTCCGGGAGGTGCAGGCACATATTTATAGTCCGGTGGAGGTGAAAGGACCTAATTGGCCTAGAGGGGGTGAATAGGCGTATTTTCAATACCTGAAACTTACAAACTCAAATTGCGGAAGTTAAATGCTCACCGGAAGTTCCGGTGGTTTAGACCAGAAGTTCCGGTCCTAGACCAGAACTTCTGGTACAAACCAACTAGAACTTCTGGTGCCCTAAAGAGCTATGAAATCAGAGTAAATAAGTTGCAATTTTAGCTACACTTGTTACCACACCCTCCTAGATGATGGTTATGATGGAGTTGACCTTCCCACACTTTTGAACCTCACTCCTTGAATCAAGTTCTTTAACCTACAACCAAATATGCAAGAGGGAACATGAAGAACACAATAACAAGGGTAGTCGATGCTACCTCCATAACAAGCACGCGGGACACACGATTTATCCCGAGGTTCGGCAATCCCCATAAAGGAGTTCCTACGTCCTCGTTGTTGAGGTGGCCACCAAGGCCCGACCACGTAGGTCACCTCCCTCAAGCAACCACAAAGGTTAGCTCGAGATATCCACTAAGATAAAGGGTAATACAAACACTTCGGGGTGTCCTCATAAGTAAATCAACACGGGCAACCACGAAGAACGCCTAGCCGGCTAGGGTTCCAAGAACCCAAGAGTAATAGACACAAACCCAACCAGCAAGACGAGGAAACCAAGTGCTCAAGTCAAAGATCGATGCTCCCTCTCTGAAATCTCATGTCCCTATCTCAAACAATCAAGGATTGAAGCTTGAAAGCAAAGGGGGAGAGAGAGTGGGTGAGTCAACGCTTGGAGGCTGTTGGAAGAGTGAAGAATGAGTGTATTGCCTGGCGTGATGGTTAGAAATAGAGGTGAAAAGTATAAATACTTCGGGCTCTGAATGACCTACCGAAACTTCTGGTGGACCCCACCGGAACTTCTGGTCTACTCAGATCTGACCGTTGGCTTGAGAATGTGCGAGACTCGGGCTGACCGAAACTTCTGGTCTCTGACCGAAACTTCCGGTCAGGGCGGAACTTCCGGTCAGAGACTAGAACTTCCGCCAAGCCAAACTGCGTAACTTGGCGCGTGCACAAACTTACAACTATCGGAACTTCCGGTCTCTGACCGGAACTTCCGATCAGAGTGGAACTTCCGCTGGAGAACCGAAAGTTTGCGCCGCGCGCAATTACCGGAACTTCCGGTCCCTAACCGGAACTTCCGGTCCACTCTGCAGAAACAGCAAAACGACACTATGTGCACGTGGGTGAAACGGTGTCTCTCAAGCTACTCTAAAACATCGACATGAGCACTTTTATTCCCCATCAAGCTAGTTAACTTTGTATCCCTCTTGATAGTACGGCATTTTCTAGGACTAAAATCAAAATAGAATGAGAGTGAATCACTTGAGCCGGAACGCCGTTTGTCCATAAAATTTAGGGTGCCATTATTCATAGAATTCTTTTGTTTCAATTCATCAATGGACTAACACCTGTAGATATCACTTGATAAACATGTTAGTCCCTAATTTGATTGTCATTAATTATCCAAAACCCACACCGGGGGCGAATGTACTAACAAACTCCCCTTTTTTGGTAATTGATGACAACCAACTTAGGCTTATATAAGATAGGAAGAATTTGAGCTTTTGAATTCCAAGATTTAAGAAGAGCTCCTCCTTAGTGTATGCATAGAATTTGAATTTCAAAATCTTGAGTGAAATCTCTGGCATACACTAGAGAGGCTCCCCCTAAATTTTGTAATCCGTGGGGTGCCTAAGAGTGTGTGTGACAATAAAACCGTGATGCATATGACAGGATATATCACAAGAATAAAATAAAAGAACTTGAATGGTTATAATAGAAAGAGAAAGACTTAACCCACATAACCATTCTAAAGATAACAATCACCATCACAATATCACATAAAAGGTATCATATGAATATAAACAAAGTTTTAGCCTATAATCATCCATCACACACAAATAGTTCAGGTTTACCACCTAGTTCACCACACGAGATAGAGTTATTACAGACTAAAATTTTAACTACCCCTATTACATCATGATAATAAGCCTAACACTCCCCTTTTGGCATCAAATGCCAAAAAGGGTAGGCCACGAGAAGGAGCAAAAGGGGCAAAACGGGAGCCACTACTCATCATCGTCGTCGTCGTGGAAGAAGGGGCCCTTGGATGATGACTGTATCACCAAAAGCAGGAGCACCAGAGAGAGAAGCCCGGGCCACATCGTCAGCAGCTCCAAAGATGTTCTGATATGAAGCGCCCAACTCGGTGTCCTCCATGGTATAGCCGAAGGGAAGTCCACTGCCATAGGAAGGATCAAAGGCACTGAAAGAAGGGGCCTACTGCTGCTCACTTTCATCACCACCATGACCACCGTACATGGCATCATAGTCAGCATAGGGATCCTGGAACTCGTGAAGAGGAGAGGCAGAAGGAAGCTCCGCTTTCTCCTCCAAGCGACAATGGCACTGATCGTTCTTCTTCTGAGTGTAGCAAAAGTAGGAGAAGAACTTCTGAAGAGCATGGCGAGTAGCACTACCACGCCCACGGCCACGACCATGGTCACGACCAGCTGCAGCACCAACAGACGGATCTACAGGAGGAGCATCCTCATCCTCCGCACCAGCAACATTCTCATCAACAGGGGCAGCACCACTATCATCAGCCACCAGGGTCTTTTCCTTTCCCATATGTGGCCCAAGAAACCTCACCTTCCAATCCAGATGAATGGTGTCGTGGTAGAAAGAAAAACCAACCACTTGCTCAATCATATACATAAGATATGGTGCATAGGGCAAGGACTTGTGAGGATCAATAGACACTTCCTCAATGTTCCTCCAAAGCAAATCTGTCACACTGAACCTCTTGTTAAGACCAAAGCACACTAGAATTGCAGGAGCATGATTCTGCAGCTTGGTGGAGTCCCCAACCTTAGGATCAATGGTAACACGAAGCAAGTTGTTGAGCACATAGAAATAAGGCTTCAAATACTGAGTATTCCCATTAGCATGAGCGGGATCAAGATAAAGACCAGCCTCAATGAAATCAGCATGCCCAACACCAGTAGCATAATGATTATACAAGCTAGGAGCCTCTCTATCTTCTCGATTGAACCCAAGGAGATGAGAAAACTGACGGTAATCACAACGATAGTGTAAGGTCTCAGTCATCCAGTGAAGTACCTTGTTCGTCTCATCAATGTAAAGAGAGGCCCAAAACTGAAGGAGAATCTCGCTGTTCCAACTGTCTTGAAGGTCATGAGTGGTAGGATACGCCACTCGTCAAGCTTCTCGATCAAAGCATCAATGTCAGCATTCTTGTGATCTTTCAAGGACTTGAGAGTGGGGACCTTGTGCTGAAGAATAGGTGTGGTGGAACCCCTGTGTCCAGTCTTCGTGCACACACTCACATAGTAGTCATTGTGAAACTGAGACCAAAAGCGAGGATCAACACCTTCAAACTTGGTCCAAGCAAAGGGGTTCTCTTGTCGCATCCTCTTGACATCTCTTGCTTGCTTGCGGTAGTCAATCGGCCATCGTGGAGTCATTCCCGAAGGAATCTCCGGCATATGTGGCCGAGGAGCCCAATGGGAGTGACGTGGAAGGTTTCGGTTGATGGTTGCAACACCAATACGAAGGGGAGATCGGCGAACAACATCCGGAGCAATAGCATGCCCCTCCACCTCAATCTGAGTAGCTACCACTGTATCATTAACTAGAGAACGATGAGTGGCAGATGGACAAGCACGCGTGGAGCGATCGGAAACACTGAAAGGACCTTCTTCATCTGTTGGTGAGGCAGCACCAAAAGCACCACGGCGTGCAGCACGGCTACCACGAGGATGATCCTCCTCCCCATCACCTATACTCTGTGGGCGAGAACGCTGTTGGCCGGGGCGAGCCTACCGACTAGGATTAGTGCGACGAGTCATACTGCACAACATAGAGAATACGGCACAGAGAAGTCTTAGACATGACAGGGAATACGACAAAGGAATCGACAAGTGGAGCAATGAGAGCATGCTGCACATGGTCCACCGGAACTTTTGGTCAGAGCCCATGTGCGGCATGTTCCATGTGCAACACCGAGATCGACCACGTGCCTTGCATGAAAGGCATTCCAAAGGCATGTATATACTAATAATAGCAAGCACGGGCGTGGAATCAACTCAAAACAAAGTACATTGGGAGATCGGGCATGAAATCCCGGTACCTGGTTCCTCGAAGAAAAGAAGTCAAATCCGCACGTGCCAAGACTTCCCGGTGACGACCAACACCACCAAAGCGATCTCCAAGGCTCGGGGAAGGTCCTCCTTAAAGGGATTTGCAAGAGAGTGGAGGAGGAGGGAGATCGGAGGTGAGGAAGAAGGGGGCGCCGCCATTGCAACAGTGCTCGGGTAGAGAAGAGATGAGGAAGAACAGCTTTGACTTGGGTGGACCCGAGATACCTTTTAATTGCGGTCAAAACGGACTGACCGGAAGTTCTGCTGGGGGACCGGAACTTCCGGGTAGCGGAACTTCCGGTCGGCTTGGTGCAGCGCGCGCGCAGTAGAACTAGCGGAGGTTCCGCTCTTTGGGCGGTAGTTCCGGTCGGACGGGAACTTTCGGTCCGAGGACCGGAACTTCCGGTGGGCCAGAGAAACAGCCACCAGAAGCTACTGACGAGGTGAACAACATGGTATACTTGAACCAACTTATATATGTCCAGATTTCATTCAAACAACACATAACTATGGACACATTTGAGCTGTAGAAAAATAGATTTTGAAAATTCACACAACTTTTTACAATTTTTTATCCAAATCTAGTTCAAACAAGTATGCACAAGATATCAAGCCACGTTACGAGAATCAATAATATTTAGCTCACTCCTCAAAGCACAAAATCTTGACTCATCTAGAGGCTTTGTGAAGATATCGGCTAGTTGATTATCGGTGCTCACATGATCCAAAGCGATATCTCCTTTGGCTTCGTGGTCTCTTAGAAAGTGATGCCGGATGTCTATGTGCTTTGTTCGAGAGTGGTTTATAGGGTTGTTAGCCAACTTAATGGCACTCTCATTGTCACACAAGAGGGGAATCTTGGTTAGCTCACATCCAAAATCTTTAAGAGTCTGCTTCATCCAGAGTAGTTGGGCACAACAAGCGCCGGCCGCTACATACTCGGCTTCAGCAGTTGACAAGGCAACACTATTTTGCTTTTTAGACCTCCAAGACACCAAGGACCTACCAATGAATTGAATTGGCAAGTCCCGGTAGTGCTCTTTCGATCTACTTTGCAACTGGCGTAATCCAAATCAGAGTACCCAAGCAAATCAAAAGTGGAGCCCTTAGGATACCACAAGCCAAGATTAGGAGTGTGTACTAAATACTGAAAAATTCTCTTAACAGCCACTAGGTGACATTCTTTCGGATTTGCTTGAAATCTTGCACACACTAAACATAATATCAGGCCTAGATGCACAAAGGTAAAGCAGGGATCCAATTATGGAGCGATATACCTTTTGATCTATGGCTTTGCTGTCTCCTCCAAGGTCGAGATGTCCGATTGTTGGCATCGGTGTCTTGATGGGTTTGGCTTTGTCCATGTCAAACTTCTTCAACATGTCGGTTGTGTACTTGGTTTGACTTATAAACGTGCCATCCTTGAGTTGCTTGATTTGAAATCCAAGGAAGTATGTCAACTCTCCCATCATGGACATCTCAAACCTTTAAGTCATAATCCTGCTAAACTCCTCATAAAAAGCCACATTAGTACTACCAAATATAATGTCATCGACATATATTTGGCATACAAAAATATCATTATTGACTTTGTGAGTAAATAAAGTAGGATCGGCCTTCCCAATCTCAAACCCCTGTTTGAGTAGGAAGTCCTTGAGACAATCATACCAAGCTCTATGAGCTTGTTTCAGCCCATAGAGCACTTTGTCGAGCTTGTAGACGTGGTCAGGATACTTAGGATCTTCAAAATCCGGTGGTTGCTCAACATAAACTACTTCAGACAGGAGGCCGTTGAGGAATGCACTCTTCACATCCATTGGATACAACTTGAAGTCATGATGGACTGCAAAAGCTAGCAAAATTCGAATTGATTCCAGCCTTGCCACTGGTGCATAAGTTTCCCCAAAGTCCAAGCCTTCTAGTTGAGCGAATCCTTGAGCCACCAACCACGCCTTGTTTCTTGTGACCACACCATGCTCATCCTGTTTGTTGCGGAAGACCCATTTGGTTCCAATCACATTTTGCTTGGGTCTTTCCACCAAGGACCAAACTTCATTTCGAGTGAAGTTGTTCAACTCCTCTTGCATTGCCATTATCCAATCTTCATCTTCAAGTGCTTCTTTAACTCTTTTGGGCTCTTTTAGAGACACGAAGGAGAAGTGCTCACAAAAGGTTGCCAATCTTGATCTTGTAGTCACTCCTCTTTAAATGCTCCCAAGTGTGTTGTCAACGGGATGATGCACTCTTGGGTGAGGCACTTGACTTCTTCTTTGGATTGGGCCATCATCATCACTATCATTGTCTTGATTGATTGGCGAATCTGTGATTTGATCATTGATATTGTTCCCTTGGTTGCTTTCTTCTACTTGAGTTGGATCTTGATTTGCTTGTACTCGTGAGCCATGATCTCTTCTTGAAGTGGGAGTATTATCATGAGTATTGCTTGACCCATTATGTATGCTTGGATCATGGTTGATTTGCAGAGATGTATCATCATCATCTTCTTCAATGGGCTTCACCTCACCGGTTGTAAGCTTCTTTATCACTTGATGAGATGGTTCTTTTTTACCTACAATTTCAGCATTGACTTGCTCCTTTTGGAAGCCGTCGCTTTCATCAAAAGTCACATCTACCGCAATTTCAATTTGACCGGGTGGTCTTATTGAAAACACGGTATCCATGTTCGTTAGTACCATAACCAAGTAAGAACCCTTCATCTACCTTAGGTGCAAACTTAGAGCTTTTGGATTTCTTATTAAGTATGAAACACTTGCATCCAAAAACTCTAAAGTAATCCACCTTAGGTTTGTTACCGGTGAGTAGCTCGTAGGCGGTTTTCTTCCTTATCTTGTGAAGATATAGGCGGTTGATAGCATGACATGCCGTGTTCACGGCTTCCGCCCAAAAATCTTTCTCTGGGGTTTTGTACTCATCTAACATTGCTCTTGCGGCTTCGATAAGAGTTTGGTTCTTCCTCTCCACAACACCATTTTGTTGTGGAGTGTATGAAACCGAAAACTCATGCTTGATGTCTTCTTCATCAAGATATTCTTCTATGTTGGTGTTCCTAAACTCTGTCCCGCTGTCACTTCTCACTTTCTTGATCTTCACATCGAACTTATTTTGAGCTCTTTTTATAAACTTCTTGAAGATCCCTTGGGTTTCTCCTTTATCTCTCAAAAAGAACACCCAAGTGAAACGAGAATAATCATCAATAATTACAAAACCATATTTGTTACCTCCAATGCTTATATAAGCATTGGGTCCGAATAGGTCCATGTGAAGTAGCTCAAGTGGTCTTGTAGCTGTCACTATATTCTTGACGGGATGTTTAGCTCCAACCTGTTTCCCCGCTTGACATGCACTGCAAATCCTATCTTTCTTAAAAAAAATATTTGTTAGTCCAAGAATGTGTCCACCTCTTTGAAGGTCGGCTAAGTTCCTCATGCCAACATGAGCTAGTCGGCGATGCCATAACCATCCCATGCTAGATTTTGCCACTAAACAAGTCTCGTGCCCCACTTTACTAGTTGTAAAATCAACTAGGTAAAGCTTACCCTTAAGTTGACCTGTAAAAGCAACAGAGAAATCCGCCCTTCTAGAGACTTCCACACCCTTATCCGTGAAGAGACAATTGTATCCAATCTCACAAAGTTGTGAGACGGATAGCAAATTATATCCCAACGAGTCCACAAGTAGAATATTAGAAATAGAATTATCATTTGAGACAGCAATTTTACCTAAACCAAGGATATCTCCTTTGCTATTGTCACCAAAGACAATCTTTTCACATGAAGTTTGATTTGGTTGAAAGGAGGTGAACATATTCTTCTTTCCGGTCATATGATTTGTGCATCCACTATCAAGCACCCAACTTGATCCACCGGAAGAATATTCCTGCAAAACAAGTTTAAGTCTTTGTTTTAGGTCCCGAGTTGGAACCTAAGGGGTTAGTCACATAAGGCTTGGGCACCCAAACACTCCTCAAGATTTGCCTCTTCTTGAGAGCACCCACATACTTCACCACAATCTTGCCATTCTTGTCCCAACAACATATATAATTATAAATGTGGCTCCGTGAGATAGGCACTTGTTGTTTGGGCACCTCCACTTGCTTGTTCTTGTTGTTCTTCTTGTTGTTGACTTGTGTGCTTGTGGGAGTGCTAGCATTGTTCACTTTATTGATAAGATCAACAAGTGGCACTGTTGGCACTTCTAACGTCGCTACAATTAACAAGATTAGAAATGCATGGTATTAAATTAACTTGTCATTAGCAACTAGCCACTTATTTATCACTAGCATTCCTAAGCATGAATTAAGTTGTCATCCCTAATTATAATGCTAAGGAGCAAATATAGATTTACATGTATTATTCAATATGACTAGGCAGAGATATGAATATAAACTAAAATAGATTCTGCAAGCGGACAGATAATTATACCATTGTAGCATTTTACCTAGGGAGTTCTACCAGGTTGTCGATTTATATTTATACCACTGGGAAAGCTTGTTATAAACTCTATCTATTATATTGATAAGAAAGTATATACAATGAATAAGTGATATTACCAATGTCATCTACTCTACTCATAACAGGCAGAGATCACAAGATAAATATAGATAAATACGGATGATAGCATAATCAAGTATCATAATTATATAGATAATCATCAGAGTATTTTCTAGTCATAATCATAGTTAGCCAATGGATAAACTAAGGAGATAACTGTCTAAAGTAATTCTATAACTACATCAATGAATAACTCTAATTAGTGCAACTACATCTAGTAATCATCGCTAAGTCAACCCTATATCATGATCACATGTAAGGGGGCATCAACTAGGAAGGATGTGAAACAGAGTCATTATCCAACTTCGCGACCGTGCCCTGCTGTCCTACATACGGAGGGTGGACTACAGAGGAACCAACGTAGCTATCACCTACGCGGACTACCACACGTCCCTAATGTCGGGGGTGCACTCGCAGACAAACAAGATATCTAGACACCACGTCTATATATTATCTATCATCTACCCATTGTACACTTGGATAAACGCTATACGAGCAATTACATGAATTCAATAAGATCAAACTAACTAAACTAGACATATAATCAAAGTAGATAATGACTATTGCAATCAAGAACATATGAACTATTAAGAATAATGTCTCCCTAATCTGAATATTGAATACAATAAGAAAGAAAGAACTAGAACTATACCGAACTCCTGCGCTCTAGACAGACGCCGGGGGCTCCAGATCCCGATGAAGAACTAGATCTCCTCTACTTCTAATCTAACTAACTAGAAGGCTCTTGATGAACTCGAAGACTTCTTGATGCTTGATGGCTTGAGGCCTTGATGAATAATGAATTGGCTCTCTCCAGGGGGGTCTGCCCATATATTTATAGTCCGGTGGGATGAACATGCGCCGCAGGATCAAATCGACTTAACCAAGGGCCGAGATGCATCAGGAGAGGCGGTGGAGGAAGCTTCCAGAAGGGGGGCCTGAAACCCTAAAGGGGGGCACCGGCCGGCGCAATGGTAGGGCCGACCGGCCCCACCTGGCTGCCTCCTGGCCCCCGGTTGCTTCAGGTGTCTTCTAGATCCTTCCCACGTCCCAATGTCGATCTTTCCCGTGGCGGATAAGTTTCGTAATTAATATGCACTTTAATCCCTCTTTTCAGTGTTTCTGAAAAAGTCTCTGGAAAATATAGAATATGCAAAACTTATGGAAATTGTCAGTTAAAACCCTAGACTAGTGTGTATTCATGTATCCTCTTGTGTCTAAAGTTCTAATGAATGTTGACGTTATCCACCGTCAACAGGCACACTCTTATTGAACTTCACACAAGCCACGCCATTAACCATGTTCCTTCCATTGGCCTTTCCATCATACCTATTGTAGCCAATGCCATCCTTGATCATGGGGTGTCTTGATGCCTTGTACACATTTGCTTGCTACTTTTCTTTGCATTTGCAACCAACTTTGACAATATTGTTCAACCTTTGGATTTCCTTGTCCTTCTTTTCTAACTCAACAAGGTTAGTTACACATGCATTTATATTAACATTAAAGCATCTTTCACAGCCTTTACTAGTTGAAGCTTTGGTTTTTTTAGAAGCGGTAGAGGTGCTTCTCCAAAGAGTGTCATAGTTTAGCTCAAGATTATGATATTTTTCTTTTAAGCTTAAGAAGCTCTCTTGAACTAAACTAAGTTCGTTCTTTAGAGAAGCTAAAGAGTCGTTGAGTGATGAGTGTTCCTTGGTCAAGCTTTCATGTGAATCCTTGACCATGGACAACTCCACACTCAACTTCTCAACCTTTCCCTTTTCCAAGGTGAGAGATGCCTTAAGTCCTTGGTTCTTCTCCCTTTCCTCTAGGAGCAATTCTCCTTGCGACTCGATGCATGACTCATGCTGTTCTATGGTGTACATTAGCTTCAAGATTTTAGTTGCAGCAGCTTTACCATATTTCTTGATGATTTTACTAGCATAGTTCTCATCATTTTCATCATCACTATCACATTCACTAGATGCATGAGTAGAAGAGTTAGGAGGCACCTAATCTCCTTTTGCCATGAGACAAGTAGGAGTGTGATAGTCGTTGTCGGTGAGGTTGGCGAAGAGTGAAGGTGACGAAGAGATGTTGGTGAAGAGAGATGTCGATGAAGCATTGTCGGTGATGAGCGTTGAAGAAGAAGATGCCTCTTGTATAGCAATTGCAGCCACACTCTTCTTCTCATTGCCATTGTTATCCTCACTGTCATCATCCGATTGCCATTCTTGACCTATATGTGCTTCACCTCTCTTCTTATCCTTGTACTTCTTGTCACCTTGCTTGTTGAATCTAGACCTCTTGCCTTTGTTTGGACAATCCGCAACAAAATGCCCAATGTCTCCACACTCATAGCAAAACCTCTTCTTATATGGCTTGCTTCCACCACTTCTTCTTATCTTGTCTTTCTTCATCTTTAGGAACTTCTTGAAGTTTCTCACCAATAGTGCTTGCTCATCATCAAGATCATCATCATCGTTATTGTCTTCATGCTCACAACGCCTCTTATTGCAATGACTTGTGTCTTCATCTTGTGATGCCGTGAGGGTAATATTCTTTCTATGTCTCACTGCTTCTTTGGCTTCATCATCTAGCACTTCATGATGCATTAGCTTTACAAGTATCTCTGTGGTGTTATGGTGCTATAGTTATCCTTCTCCATAATGACGGAGGCAAGCATATTATTCTTTTGTCTATACACTCTGCATATCTTTCTTGCTGCTGCGTTGTCATTCCACCGTGTATCTCCAAGTGCTCTAATCTTATTTACCAAGGTTATGAACCTATGGTACATCTCTTGAGTGGTCTCTCCTTCCAATGTGTAAAAGTTTTCAATCTTTCCTTGCGAAGCTTAATGTTTCCCACTCTAACACTCTTGTAACAGAACCGACCAATTTATAAAAGCATAAGTAAAAAATCACTCGCTAAGCAAGCAATTGTCACACTTAAGCCGTTATAAACCCAGTAGTCCGGAAATCTCGAAGGATTTCAAACCAAACATCATCAACCAAGATCGTACAAGTTTAGCGTCACCATTCGCATGTTACAACATTGCACAAATAGTTTGATAACATCAGAGTGCGGAAATAAAGTTATTACAAACCAAGTTCTTCAAATCCGAGTAGCGAAAGCAAAGTAGTTTCGAAAGCTCAACCCAACTCACACATTTTCAAAGATTAATACGATTGCCAGGTCCGAGTCTATCCATCAAAAGCGGTTGGGGAGAATATTAAAGATTAACCTTGCCCAAGGTCTTCTAGTCCACTTTGAAAAAGACAGTAGCACAAGTACCCATGGAAGGTATGTCCGTCTCGCACAAACAACAAGCGGGAAAAACCTTGAGTACGAGAAGGTACTCAGCTAGACTTACCCGTTTGAATCAAAATAAAAGACTCCAAGGAGTATGACAGGCTTTATCAGGGGATAGCTTGACTCTTTGGCAATAAAAGCGGTGGTAACATTTAAAGTGATAGCTCAGCTTAACCATTCCTATTTATGCTAGGTGAGCACCTATACTATGCATCATTATAATATATTAGTCATGATTAAGCAAGCAAGTAGTAACCATAATCATAATCATAAGCTTAACCCATCATCATCATTAACCACATTCCTTAGTCATTATTACGATGCTTGCAGCTCAAGTCAAAGTGTTCACTTTCCAGAACGATGGCGATTCGAATCGATTACTACGAGCTCGGGGGGTATTCCTCACACAAACCACAATCACGCCAAGTGAGCTACAGTCACCGTGGCACATATCCGGGAAAACACGCGGACTCGAGTGGAACCACCATACCCGGGGGACCGCCCGATCGCCTTTAGCCAGCTTCTTTGCTGACCTCGGACTTACTCTTCGCGCCCCCCCGTGGTCCCCCATCCATCTCCGATACGGTGCGAACGAAGTCGAGAACCGGCCTGGATAGTGTTAGCTTCGCGGTCGGAAGTGCTTATCCGGCCAGCTAAGTGTGAGGCATGCGTTCAATATGACTTGCGGTACAACAACGATGCGGTCCTTAATCGACACGAGCACGGAATCACTATGGCCCAACAACCCCACAAGACTCCGTCCGGTCTCTATTTATCACAACCATAACCATCAAACAGATGATATCAACATAAGCCTTCCATCAATCATAAGTAACCACCTATACTCGCGGATGACAGGAAATCACCCGACTTCTACCGTCTAAGCAAGCTAAGCATAATACTCGCCCTAGACTAGCAGGGTATATCAAGGTAGGATAATTCAATGGTAAGCAAGGATATAATGCATCAACGGTTTCACATAACTCCTATACTTAATGCAACAATCATAAAGCATAATTAGACCGTTAGAAAGCATAGGTAAGTAGATGCTCCGGTGCTTGCCTTGTTCAAGTCACCGCGCGGGTGATTCGGACACTCGGGCAGGTCTTCCTCGTCCTCTTCTGGTGGGACCTCCTGTTGGAACTCCCCCTGGTGACTCTCCTCGATCTCCGAAAGTTGGGGGTCCTCCTGCGAACCTGCATGATACGATGCACGGTATAAACATAAAGAATGCATAGGTGCGATGCTTATGAATGAAGATGATTAGCAATTTATTTGACAGAGTAGGTGTATATCTCCTCTCTAATATACACTACTTCAATTTACTGAGTATGTGCATATCTCTTCTCTTAAACACTTAGAGAAGTGTATAAAGAAGAGAGGTGTGTATAGGCACACACATATACTCACAACATATGAATAAAAAGAGGTAACACTACTCATAGCTAAGCATCACACTTCAGTTATGGTGCTGCATAACAGGACCAACAAACAAAACATAACTAAAAGTGCTCAAAAGTAACTATAGAACCTACTAAAGCAATTAAATCAAAGCCTTATCATTTCATGTGAAACAATAGGCTTAAACTGTGACCTCTGTCTAAACAGTCCAGAAAAATCTACAAAAAATTACAGGAGCTACATTATGCTACAACAAGGCCATGATAAAATTTTCATCACATTTCATCAAGTACAACAGCCTACACAGAAAAGATAAAGCAGCAGGACAGAAAAAGAACATTTAATAACTTTGTACTGTGAAAAGTGTCAAACAACAGATTTCATATTTTTGACTATAACTTCTTAGCACAAGAGCAGTCATAAAAATTATCAAGGCATAATTCCTCATATTTAATTTACTAAAAATCATTCAAGAATCAGCCCAATTGAATTTAAATCATATTCCAATATTTTTATACAGGAACTACATGATATATATTTTTCCCAAAAACTACATCACAAATAAGTCTAACAAAACAAGAATCTCATTTTTCGAGCAATCTACAAATTACTATGCAATTAACTTGATTTCAGCCTTTTAAGCAATTAAATAAATCTAAACAGAAAAGTATCTCAAAAATTGCACTTCATATTTTTACTAGATAGATCCAATCACCAGGAATCCAACAAAACAAGAATCATCAATTTTGGACTCCATTTGCACCAGCTATAAATTCAAAAGCATTTAAATCGATTTTCTGGATAACAAATAAAAGAAAAAGGCTGAGCCCTGGCCTGCGTGGACCTGGTCCATGGACCGTGAGCCGCTGGCGCGGGACCCCATGGGTCCACGGCCCCACCGGGTCGGAACCGGGGGCGGGGAGGGTGCACGGGGCGGCGCTTCGCCGGGCGGTGAGCTCTCCGGCGCCACCACCCGGCACCGTCGTGCTCCCCGCGGTGAGGCGCACGCGGTGGCGCGCTTCGGCGCGGGCTATAGTGCTTCCTAGCTATGGCGGCGATGGTGGTGGCGGCTCGGGCGCATGGCATGGCGGCACGGCGGCCGTCTCCGGCGCCGCTAGCTTCGACGAGGAGCGCACCACGCCAGGGGTCACGGGCGAGCTAGCTCTAGGGTTGCGGTTGGCGATTGAGCTCCGATGCTTGCGGCAGCACGGCGCCCGGGCGGGGCGGAGACGAATCTCCGGGTGAGCTTGCTGAACGACGGCCGGGTCTCTAATCGCCCAATTGAGTCTCGCCGAGGCTAGCGGTGGCTAGGGGTTCCTATTAGCGCGAGGTTGCGAAAGTGAGCGGCGGTGGCGGTGGCAGTAACGCGAGCTGCTCCGTGAGCTTGGCGTGGCGCGCCGGGAGGCGAAGAAGATGGCCAACCGGCCTCCTTACCGAGGCAAAGGGGTGGTGGTGGGTTGCTCGACGGTCGCGGGAGGTGGAGGCGAAGCGCTGCGGCGCCGCGGCTGGCGACGCTGAGCGTCGCGGTGGTTTCGAGAACGGCGACGCGAGCTCAAGGGCGGGCAAGGGTGTTGGCTTCAGCGCCGTCTTTGCCGCTACATCGCGCGGGGCGAGAGAGCGAGAGAGAGTGTGTGTGCTCAAAATGGAGAGGCAGTGTTCCATTTCGGAGGGGGCAGCCGGTCGACAAATGCGCGTGGGCCCCGCTGTCGGAGCTCGCCCGGCCACGCGGCGCTTCGCCGTAGCATGGCGCGCGCGTGGTGAGCGCGGCTTTGGCGCGGTCGGCCACGACGCGGCCAGCCAGGCAGCGCGCTGGCGCGGTGTGGAGCGGGCCGCGGGCCGAGTTGGGCCGCTTTCCCCGCTTTCGGTTTCCGGGCTTTTTCTTTTTTTGAAATTTAAAACTAAACCAAAAGCTTCCTTTTTGATAATTTTAAAAGTAGTTTTAGACCAAGTGCCCAAAATAAAAGTTGTAGAGAAAATTAAGATGAACAACTTTCATTTAAGGCTCAACTCAAAATTCCAAACAGATTTTGAAATACAGTTTTATTTGGACTAAAGGCAAATAAAATGAATTTTTCAACTTATTTTCTTTTGCTCCAAAAGGCTCCAAAACTTTTGCAATAAATTTTGTTAAAACTTTTCAAATTGCTGGGCAGGGGATTCCAAACTTGATCAAGTCATTTGCAAGCTAATTAATTAACTACTTAAACAAACAAGCAAGCAATTAAGAATTTAAAAGCAATTACATGAAATGACAAAATGTAAACTAGGGTTTATGCTTGATGATGCTCATGCCATGCTTAATGAAGATTAAGGTTAATTAATTATTAGCCTAATGCAAGCTTAACACTTGAGGTGTTACAACTCTTGTCTCCTTCAAATGACACTCTCAAGGTCTCCCAAATTTGCTTTGCGCTGACCATACCATTGACCTTGTTGTTTTCTTCCGGAGATAGGCACTGCAAAATCAATGTTGCCGCTGTTGCGTTGAGTTGAAAATTGGCAGTATCTTCGGGTGTCTACTCACTAGCATCTTCAGGTATGTTCACACCAACATCCACTACTTCCCAACACCTTGCAACAATAAGATGCAACTTCGTCCTATGAGCCCAATCAACATATCTCACACCATCAAATGGAGGGGTCTTGCCGGGGTTGACGATTGGCAAGCTTGAGTTGTTTCCTTTGCTTGATGACCCATAGTCATAACTAGTTCTTGTGTATGCTTTTGGTGTTTTGTCTCCATCTTTATTGGTTGACTCCATGTGTTCCTTATCTAGCACTTCCTTCATCTTATCAAGTTGCTCTTGCATCTTATCCATTTGCTCCTTTTGCTGCACTTGAAGCTTCTCGGAGAGCTGAGTGGTGATTTGCTCGATGAGAGCCTTCATCGTGTCTGAATCCATCTTGGCCAATGTTACTCCTCACGCGGTGAAGCGTCAATTCGAGGGACCAATGCTTTGATACCAATTGAAAGGACCTAATTGGCCTAGAGGGGGGTGAATAGGCGTATTTTCAATACCTAAAACTTACAAACTCAAATTACGGAAGTTAAATGCTCACTGGAAGTTCCGATGGTTTGGAGCAGAAGTTCCGGTCCTAGACCAGAACTTCTGATGCAAACCAACTAGAACTTCTGGTGCCCTAAAGAGCTATGAAATCAGAGTAAATGAGTTGCGATTTCAGCTACACTTGTTACCACACCCTCCTAGATGATGGTTATGATGGAGTTGACCTTTCCACACTTTTGGACCTCACTCTTTGAATCAAGTTCTTTAACCTACAACCAAATATGCAAGAGGGAACATGAAGAACACAATAACAAGGGTAGTCGATGCTACCTCCACAACAAGCACGCGGGATACATGATTTATCCCGAGGTTCGGCAATCCCCACAAAAGAGTTCCTACGTCCCCGTTGTTGAGGTGGCCACCAAGGCCCGACCACGTAGGTCACCTCCCTCAAGCAACCACAAAGGTTAGCTCGAGATATCCACTAAGATAAAGGGTAATACAAACACTTCGGGGTGTCCTCACAAGTAAATCAACACGGGCGACCACGAAGAACGCCTAGCCGGCTAGGGTTCCAAGAACCCAAGAGTAATAGACACAAACCCAACCAGCAAGACGAGAAAACCAAGTGCTCAAGTCAAAGATCGATGCTCCCTCTTTCAAATCTCATGTCCCTATCTCAAACAATCAAGGATTGAAGCTTGAAAGCAAAGGGGGAGAGAGAGTGGGTGAGTCAACGCTTGGAGGCTGTTGGAAGAGTGAAGAATGAGTGTATTGCCTGGCGTGACGGTTAGAAATAGAGGTGAAAAGTATAAATACTTCGGCTCTGAATGACCTACCGGAACTTCTAGTGGACCCCACTGGAACTTCTGGTCTACTCAGATCTGACCGTTGGCTTGAGAATGTGCGAGACTCGGGCTGACCGAAAACTTTCGGTCTCGACCGGAACTTCCTGGCCGTATGAACTTCCTGGCCGAGACTAGAACTTCCGCCAAGCCAAATCAAGAACTTGGCGCGCACAAGACAAACTTACAACTATCGGAACTTCCGGTCTCTGACCGGAACTTCCGATCAGAGTGGAACTTCCGCTGGAGAACCGAAAGTTTGCGCCGCGCGCAACTACCGGAACTTCCGGTCCCTGACCGGAACTTCCGGTCCACTCTGCAGAAACAGCAAAACGACACTATGTGCACGTGGGTGAAACGGTGTCTCTCAAGCTACTCTAAAACATCGACATGAGCACTTTTATTCCCCATCAAGCTAGTTAATTTTGTATCCCTCTTGATAGTACGGCATTTCCTAGGACTCAAATCAAAATAAAATGAGAGTGAATCACTTGAGCTAGAACGCCGTTTGTCCATAAAATTTAGGGTGCTATTATTCACAGAATTCTTTCGTTTCAATTCATCAATAGACTAACACCTGTAGATATCACTTGATAAACATGTTAGTCCCTAATTTGATTGTCATTAATTATCCAAAACCCACACCGGGGGCGAATGCACTAACAGGAGAAAATGATGGCCGTTGGATCAAACCGACTTCACGTAGGGCTAAGATTGATCCTCAAAGGCGCTGGAGGAATACTCTAGAAGCTCGTAGAAAGTGGTTGAAGGGGGTGCCGCCCGGCCCCACTGGCCAGGACGGCCGGCCCCACCAGGTGGGTCCCACGCCTCTGTTTCGTTCTGGTGTCTTCTGGATCCTTCCTGAGTCCGATGATAATATTTTCCGTCGCGGTTAAGTTTTGTTTAAATCTTGCAATTAAATTCTCTAAATTTCTTTTCTGAAATAATCCTGCAGAAAATGTGAAATCACCAAAACTCGTGAAAATTGTCAGTTATAACCCCTATGTTTTCTAGTGGTGATCTCTTTTATGCATTTAGTTGACGGTTAAAAATAATCGTTATCTACCGTCAACAACCATTCTAGAAAAGCAGCAGTGGATCAAAATTAACATATATCCAATACAAGTTTTTCATAGCAGCAGGAAACATTGGTCCAAAGCACATCAAGTCTATAGAACGATTGAAAAAGGATGGTGTATGTGTCCGTGGTAGCATCCAAAGATCCTCTAAACCAAACAAAAGCTTGATGGAGTAATCTATAATCCATGGTTGCAGGTCAACTCTACAAGATCAAAGCAGCTCTAATCATATTTCAATATTATTTTGTGAAAAAATATATAAAAAAAGAAAGTTTCATATAGAGCATAACTGTATTTTTTCCTTAGAAAAAATATGTAGAAAAAGAAAGTTTCACATAGACCACTCTCTTAAGTCACAAAAACATAGACCACTCTCTTATTGCAGTACTTTTCTTCTTTGAACAAACCTATTGCAGTAAAATTTAAACAACATATTCAAATGATCCTATGTGTATGAGAACATAAATTGATTTAGCCAATTCCATTAGATGATACTCTTTTTACATCATCTTGTTTATTTTCAAAATTTTCTTTTAAACAAACATATTTGGAGATAGCTTCAGCTATAGAGATTTAAAGGTTTAAACCCTCCTCAAACAACTACATCCAGGGATAGCTTCAGCTATAGCAGGACATTGTGCTAGAATTTTTATTCCAACTCGTGAGCTATGACTGCAAGACACAAATCAGTCATGAGTAGCAACAACCTGACTTGCTTTACAGCCTAAGCTCATGAAAAATTTATTGGCTTGATATAACGATGAAGAAAGTCCTGCATGGACTGTACTCTACCCTGGCTATTTGTATATAAAAACAACAGGGAGGCATTAACTTGGTGAAAATCCACCTAATAAAAATTAAAGAATTGAGAATTTGGATCATCAATTTTATATGTATGTTGCCATACAGATAAAGGCTAAAAAGAATAATATGACATGCAAGAGAAACTAATGATCTTAGCATTTCTGTTACTTTGTACCTACAGGCTAATTTATTAGGCATTTCTGTTATTAGACCATCAGAGCACACCCATATAAAATTCATGACAATTTAGGACCCACACATGTTCTATTCTATCTCTAACATCAAACAAATACTCCAGTCACTAATGCATTCAGGAACTCAAATTCTCATACCCAAGCAATAATTTGTAGCAAGGGGAAAGGAAATACCTCAATGCAGTTTGATGCTGGATACAACAAGAAAAGTTAGTATCATTGCTACAAGAATATGAACTTGTGCAAATTTGAGAAAATAATATGAACCTGTGCAATATTAGTCAGGCCGTAGCAACAAGCATGTCATTGTTAGTACTTACAGGTTTGAAATCCCACTTCCCTAGCTTCAAAATACTTCTATAATTATTAGCTTGAATCCATGCAAATTTTAGGAAGACAGGAATTGCCCAATTCTATTTGGATTTGGGAGTGTTGTGATTACCCCCTGCTTTGGCAAAATTAGGCTCGTTAGTGTAAGTTTATTTTCATCATGGTTAACAATATGCCAATGGAGCAACATAAACATGCAAAAAAAAGTAAAACAAAACAATGATAGGCAGGTTTAAATTCTCCTCTATAAATTAGGCAGCACTCAGCATATGCCCCTATTCTTGGTTTTCAGGATTTCAGGATTTTGAAAAATAGTTACTATCCCCTCTCTAGACTAACAGAACTAAGCTGGCAGTACAATCCCATTAAGTAATGCCACACTACAAATCAACAGAAGAAATTTCAACTCTATTAAAAACTGAATGATATGTATGTAGCATGAAGGTAATGTTGACAAAAAAAATCTATGGATAGTTCAGCTAACCCGAGACACTGTCGATGATGGTAGATATTAGGGCCCTTGCCTTGCCTTCTGGTACCAATCCTTTAGTTGATATTGTAGAGAACCTATTCTATCTCAGTCCTACAGATCTATTTTGAACTTGTACATCTCAGTGTACCAAGCATGGCAGGAGCAGCAGCACACTAACGGATTGAACTGTGCATCCATCCTACCCAATCGGCCTCAGCTTACAGTTATCAAACAATGCTAGCATATTCTCCAAAACCATAGAAAAATTCGCTGGAGGCATAGGTATCAGGTGTCGCCCACAGGCCACAACGCATGAGAAAACAAAACTAATCATTTGGATTTGATTCATAAATTCAACGACCCAAACAACTACTACCCATCATATCATAGAAATGAAGCAAGACCATCTAAGAAAATTCCTTATAATGTCTAAAATCAGGACTGGTGGAAGGACCATCAGATTATCACAATAATAGTAATGTAACTTTACATAATCACAAGTGAAAAACTAAGATCTGTGCCTCCGAGAATGTTGTTGTTTGCCTTCAGGTACTTCTCCTAGTCCAGTGAGGCCTCCTTCTCTAATGCAGGTTAATTGATTGTAGGAATTTATGCAAATTCTTCGAGAATTGCTATTTCTTTGAGGACCAAACTTGAGAAGAGAATTTAGAAACCATATAAAGTGTAGTGCAAGTTACCGATTGAAGACAGGGGAATGAGGAAATCATACCAGAACATAAAGGATCAAAGTGATGGTTCACTGCACCCATTTAGAGCAGTTAAAAGAAAGCATATTATACCTGCGTGTAATAGTTATTTACCTGCAGAAAATTTTATCTCAGCTGCCATGCTTTTTTTGGAAAAAAAGGGACAGCCCTTAATTGGTAATGGAATCACATTTATCAAAAATAGAAAAAGAATGTGTGCCTATAATGGGATTCTGATCCAATATTATCCAATCCAATATTATCCAAGGAAATTTAAATCAGTTAATACAATTCTATTATAATTATCATAATGTGTGCACGTCATTGGATCATCACATTATTGATGAACAGGGCATAATTTAGGTTTATCTTTTTGTCATTTGAGGTGTTCACAAATCAGGCATATGCTAGCTTCTCATGTCTCAACATAATATCAAAACTTGAGGAAATGAAGCTGCACTCGCCCCTAGTGAATTCAGTACTTGCTGCAATATCTCACTCTCCTAGCTAAGTCGCTTCTTCCTCACCCCTTTTCAAAATTAGAGATATAAACTAATAAAAATATTAGGCTAGGTACAACAATATATTTGACAATTTATTTAGCAATAATATCGAAATTGTAGACTTTCAGACAACAACTAATCCTATAGGTCAACCAACATTCAAATCAAAGCACACTAGCCTGCTCTTCCGACGACTACTATTGTGCGAGTGCACTCGCCATGATCTCCTGCTGCTCTCGTTGCACAGGTTGCTGACTTAGGGCGTCTCCAATAGCGTACAAATCGCTAGTCTAGATGTATTTTGATTGGCTGGAGAAGAGAGAGAACTAATCGCTAGCGTCGGCTAAATTGTCAAGTTCGCACGGATTCCTAGATAACTCTCTCTCTCTCTCTTAGCCCCTCGCCATCTTCATAAAACGCTGCCAGCATTCTCTATTTTTTAATGTTTTCTGGCCGATGATTTCACATCGCCCGTTGAGGACGCCCTTATGAAACTGAGGCAGGTCGCCGCCGCCACCATGCAGGAACATCGACCAATTCTCAGTTCATGGCTGCCGACGGAGAGAAGAGATGTCCACAGGAATTTTGATGAGTGCACGAGCACTGCACGACTGACTACTCATGCGAGCACGGAACACGTATTTTCCAAGGAGGAGCAGTGCAACAGTGAACAGGGCACGTGAATTCGAGAAAAATACAGTAGGCCGTGACGCAGACGCTCCTGGGCTGTCCCTCCTGTCAGGCCTGCCCTGCAGCAGTGCCCGAGCGCCTCGGGCTCCGTCCGCGTCCGGTGCCGGAGAGCCGGACGCGCCTCTGCCTGGCCTTCCTGAAGCACGGGCCCGGCCGGCCACCACACTGGCGGCAGCGTCCTACGTCCACGCGGGGTACGCAGGTGGGTGGCGCTCGCGGCCAGCGCTACAGATACGGGGAGCCGTACCCCACCCCGCCAGTATCGTCACCGTGGGCCCGGCGAGTGGCCCATGCGTCGGCGTTGGCCGCCATCATTGGGTCTGGGTCTGTACGCGAGGAATGAGAGAGCGTTTGACCAACCTTGCGGCGCCGCACCCGCACGTGACCCCGCCCCCGGATGGCGGCGGCGCCCCTTGGGCCTTGGCGCCAAGTTTTGGCGGGAGGGCCTGCGTTTTGGCGGTGTTTTTTTTTGAGTTCAAGCTGAGCCGAGCGTCAGGCACAGGCAGGCAGGGGCCGAATCTGCGGCGGAAAAAGGTTCCGCTTCCGGGCTTCCGTCTCTCTCTGGTTTTCACCGTGGACCATGCTGCCTTTCCCTTTTTCTTTTGGGTTTTCTTTTTCACCGGCAAACGTGTGCATCGTAGCGTATCATGCTGCTGAGTACAATTTTACCAGTAGTATTATATAATACTGTTACTATGCAGGTTCGACTACCTGCGTTTGCCCATCTCATTTTTCGTCTGAGTGTTACATGAGGGTGGTACACTGCGCAGGCACACAAAACACACCGCGTACCCCCATATACAGTGCACCGCAGCGAGCCCATGGAGTACTCCTATGCTTGAGACCGGGTTGGCACATCGGATGCCAATTGCCAATACACAACTGGCACATTTGCCACCACAGGCACGAGCATGATCCATGCTGATGCTGACTCGCTGCAAGACCCCAAACTCAAACTCAAACTCATGGCATGCATGGTATTGAGAGCCATGGGAAAAGACGGCTTTTCTGTGCACGGGCTGGGGTCAGCTCCTAAGACTGTCCGCAGTGGGACACGGTAACCCATCCGGCGTGCTCCACATGAGCGCATACAGGAGGCATGTACCGGATAAGAAGCTGCACCGGGGTCCGTTATACCACACGCCATGTGCTCACGGCCGGTATTTCTGGCGCACGAGCGGACATGCGCTACCGCGGGGGGTCCACCACGCACGAACTAGCAGGCAGGGAAAGCGCATGCACGCGCATGCACAGTTGGTTTCAGCAGCAGGCCCCATTATTTGATCTAACAAAAAATGTTTTAACTCGCAATCTAAAAAACCAAATTAAATTTCGATTACACCATTGAATTCGTTACAATAAATCCTTCAAAATAAGATCTCACATAGATATATTTAGATAAAATTTATAGAAAATGACAAGTGGGACCGCTATTGGTAGTTGGTATAGAGTATGAAATATAGAGGATCATGGATGCAGAAGAAACTTGTATAGAGGAGAGAATTTTGATGACCAAGATATATAGAGAATGAAAATAGAGGATGATAAGTGCGGATAGTCTAAACGTGGAAAGATCCCATCTTTTTAAACACGGTAACGGACAAAACCGAGCATAGGCCCGGTGCGGCCACTGCCTAGCATGGGCAGCAAAAAAAATTCCCGTCAGGTCAACAGCAGCATCGTCGGCAAGTGCACGGAACACGGTGCACCAGGCCGCAGCTTGCTCGCTGCGGCGGCGGCGGCATGCAACAAGTTGCCAGTACACCACCACTACCCTGGTCGTCCAACAGCAGCATCATCGTCGGCAGCTTGTTGCAGCGTTCCGGACTGCGCCGGCTTCAACGGCGGAAGCCGATCAGACACTAGTACAAAGAAGCTCTATAGAGACTGTTGGTGACATATTTACACTTACGATTTATCCGGATCGCCAGTGAGAAAGATCAGTAAAAATAGACATCTTTACTGGATTAATTGAGAACCACTAGTGTAAAATAGGTTTGCACTGGTAGTTTTCTTAACATATTTCAATAGCGGTTTTATTATAAAATCGCCTCTGAAATTTCAATTTCCCACTATATCACTAAACCCTAATGGAAGCATATCCAGTGCTAATGGATGCATATTTAAACTAAGCCCTATTGGATCATGATCAATTATAACAACGTGCGCACATCAATTTAATTACATCATACATGTACATCTATATACATCAAAGTTTAGTTGTATAGGAGCTCTAATAATCATCTCGGTTTAGTTGTAGACTCTTCATTTCTGTAAGACTCTAAAACTCTAGACTCGCCGCTGCATGGAATAAATATAGTAGATAAACTAAATTGAGAAGCAATCATGAGAAAAGAGGAAGGAGAGACATCATCTAACCATCTTTAAAGAAATAAAGTCAAAAACCTAATCATGGCGCTCTCTCTCTCTCTAAGACATGATGAAACCAAAGATCTAAAAGTGCCTCAAATTGAGCAAAAATGGTTAAAAAAAGACATGAGAGACATTAACTAACCTTTCTCAGCAACTTCCATCGAAGAAATGAAGATCAAAATCTCTCCCCCTGTGTATTTTGTGAAATATGAACCTCCAAATCGCCTCCATGGAAGATTGGCCGCGAGCTAAAATTTTAGTCAAAGAGAAAGAAGGGGTATTTATAGCAGCTTTATTATTGACGGTTGACTTAGCAAACCGCCAGCGTAAATCGATTTATACAAGCGATTTTCTTAACTTAACTTCCTGTGCAAATAATCATTTACCCCGACAGTTCTTGTCTCGAGGCCACCGTTTCTTCTCTATTGGGTCATTGTTCTGAACCACCAGTGAAAAAAAGCCACCGCCAAGACAAACTATTTTTATACTAGTGTAAGGGCAGTCCCAATGTGATATTAATGGTGGTTTCTATCTCTATTAAATGAGGTGACACATCAGCAAAATGATAACATAGCAGCCTAATTAATGATGAAAGAGAGAAAAATAGAGTAAATCGTTTCCTCATACAGAAACGACGTCTTCGCTAGACCTGATGTACTAAGAAACAACGAACTCGCCGTTAGGAAGAAACCACTGATTTCTATGGATGGGACCCGACTCACCCAACCATGCGAGCTCGCCTGCCGAAGCTAGAGCACGCGCCCGTTGCCTTGTGCCGCCATGCGAGCCCGCCGCGCTCGCCTGTGCGGCCGCGCTCACCCGCCGCCGTGAGAGCTCGCTGCGCTCACTCGAGCCGCCTCGCTGGCTTGCGTCATATTGACTCACGTTGCCCCGCTCGTCGGCCACCGCGGGAGCGCGCACACTCAGCTACGTAGGCTCGCGCTGGGGTTGGAGCTCTACGTGCCTCCGCGCTCGTGTGTTGCCGCAAGAGCGTTCGTATGCATATCTGCGCTCGCCTAACCAGTAGCGGGAGGTCGCCTGCGCCGCCACGCTGCAGCGCTGGTCGCCTGCCTCCGTGCTGGTCGCCTCTGTTGTGCAAGCCATACCGTTGTGTAGTAAGCTCCTCCACTGTCCGCCCCCCTCACAGAGCTCTCACGATCGATGGCCAGCTTATGGAGCTCTCACGCTTGGTGGCCACTGGCCAGAGCAAGGCTATGGATTAAGAGAGAGGAAAAGAGGCGTAACATTTATTTATTACATTTACTACAAGAAGAAATCTGCACTGAGTCATATGATTTCAATAGATAACTTTTTACTGACATGACTGTTATGGAAATCATATATAGTTTCTACCTTTAGGGCCGGGCTGCCTTAAGCCGCTCAGTCACCCTCTCCATTTTTTGTCGGTCTGTGCAATGATGCCTAACAAGATTTTAGCACCATCGATTGTGTGGTCTAAGGCACCGTGCATAGCGTCAGTTTCGACTTTCGAGGTTGTCTTCAATCAAAAGTGGCAAGAAGGAATCATTCATGTGATCTAGAAAAGCCTCGGCATTTGTTGTGGCTTTGTACATGTTGGAGGAGATCGGAAGTCTGAAACTTGAGACTTGAGAGTTGAGAGTTGAGAGAGGCAAAAGGGAGGATGGAAAGCCGGAAAGGAACGGTAGTTGCGTGATGATTCGTAGTCCGAGAACCATCCGGTGATGGATGGGAGTGAAAATCTCCGAATCTAGGCACGGGCCGGCCCTTCTTTTTACCAATGCATGCACAGACAGCTAGTAGACGCATACAGAACGTAGTGTAGAGAGTACTCCCAACCAAAGCAAGGGGAATCTCTTTGAAACTTGCATCATTCCGAGAGGACACAGGTCGTGTCGGGTGATGCACGGCCTGATGTGATCATATTCCGGTGGGTACTACGTACGAGCTGTGCAGCAATATGCACTAACGTTGCCCGTTGGCTGGGATAAGGGAGCGGAGCAAGACTTCTCATGCCAACAAATGGGATTTGCATCTGCTCTTTTTTGTCTTGTTGGTCTACAATTTCTGTTTGATCTTTATACAAAAAAGGCTACTTCATCTTATGGTCTAAAGTTTAATAGGTTAAGTTAATGGCTGATCTTTGGACTATTTTTATGATTTAAAAACTAATATTCTTTTTTGTGAGGTTGGCTGAACTTTAGACATAATTTTACAATCACTTGTTTAGAGCCTTAAATGCTACTCCATCCAAATTATAAGACGTTTAACTTTTTGGCTTCAAATTTGACCATTTGTCTTATTCAAAAATTTTATGTAAATATGGACAAATTTAAGATATTTTAAAGAACTTCTATTAATAAAGCAAGCCACAATAAAAAAAGTGATATTATGCAAAAAAAAAAATTTAAATAAGACAAGTGGTCAAACTTGAGATAAAAAAGTCAAACTTTTTATGATTTAGGATGGAGGGAGTATATAAAAAAGGGCGGGGGGGTGGGTGTGTGTGTGGGGGGGGGGGGGGTATATAAAAGGTCTAAAGTTTAGTGGCTGAAGTTTACTTGGCACTTTTTTAGGATTGTATTCTTTCTTTGGATGAAGATAATGTTTATTAGTTGAAACCTTGAATTTCATTAATGTGCTTAGCAGGGAAATTGAAATGCTCGTCGTTTGTCATATATACGCATTATCAACTTGAACTGAGTTGGCACCCAATATAGCGTTGATTATCACGTCTCAATTTGATTAACGTGCCAAAGGGGTCTGCACTTTGTGACATTAATAGTACATATAGGCCGGCGAAACGGTATGGTTCTGATGGTTAAAGAAAAGGAATGGGCAAAATAGGGATATAGAAAATAAGATGAGAGAGAGAGAGAAGGGAGTAAACAACTAAACAAGAGTAGCAATTGTACACCCTGGTCCATCACTCTTGACCACCATGTACTTGTGATCAATAAGGTAGCAGTGTCTTAGTTTTTGTTCGTTATGCTGATAAAGACGTCATTCAGGTAGCAAACACCCAGAGGAAAGAAACTTTTCATGTCGGCCACTGGTGGGGGGGGGGTGGCATATATCAGCAAGTGCAACATGTGCGCATGTTGAGGGCCCCTAAAATCTATATGGTAACCATACTAATCAACTAAAAGGAAGTCGAATTACAACCAGCATCCTACCAAATCCCCCAGGTGATTAACGAAGTCACTGACTCACTGTATATAGGCGCTTGCTGTCGATAAAAATATCACTTACCATTTAAAATTGCAAAGCCGTTGAATCCTGAAACATTCACTTATACATAAAGTCGATTACAACCTACTACTGAGATTTTTGTAACCACTATTTTACATATTTGTTCGCTCTATAGCAAATCTCCTATCGCATCTCCTATATCTATAATTTTTATGAGATCTAAAAGGACACATCATCTCTTCTAAATAAAAGGAAACAACTCCTTCATTCCTATTATTATAGAAATATAGGAGCTAAATTTTGGACAATCTACTCCAACAGTACTCAGTACGCTAGGAGAAGACCATTCTCATTCGTGTGCACATAGAAGCGCATGCTCACTCAGCCGTAGCTCGGATGGCAGGCATCGCTAGTTGCAACGCTGTCCACCAGCGTTTGAGCCTTGCTCGACCTGGTGCTCACCTAGGGTTTTTTTTTCAATAAATTCCAGTTGTCTCATGCGTAGTGCCACAAGAGGAACGCGATACTTGATGCACGAGGAAAGACGACGTGCCTGTCGTCTATGGAGTTGGAGGATTCCGGTGATCTCAAAGACGCGGTTTTCGGTGTGTAGTGTAGGGGTTTGTATACCAGATGATGTGTGTCTGGTGATCTCAAGGACACGGTCTTCAGTTTATGTGTCGTGCGTATGTATGAGCAGATACTATAGGTATATCTGGCATGCATGCATTCCACCGTTGGCACTGCATGGTTGATCGAGGCGAGCGGGCGGACTACGTGGTGTTTGGCATAGTGGCATCGGATACCCTGACGCACGGTGCGATGCCGCATGGGGTGACGACGAGGAAGAAGAGAAGGAAGCAAAGCATGGACTCTTCTCTCCTCATGCCCCGTGTCAGGCCGCAACTTTTGACGTCTCACCCTATGTGGGGAAGAGTGCACGTGGCAACACAAATAATTGGTGGTGCCGCCGCTGCGATCACAAGACGCATCCTGCTCTTGCCGGCCCTGCCTCTGGCCTCTGCCTGCCGGGTCGTGCTAGCTACCGACCCGGGTGGTGGGAAGCCGTCCGCCGACCCCCCACGAAAAATAATTTATCTTCCCATCGCGTACGCCGCTATATTGGGTCGTATTTCCTTTCCGTTACGCTCGCTGCGAATTGGGCCTGCAACTGTGGCGCTCTGCTGTACTGGGCTAAATTTCTTTTTCTATCACGCGCGGTGCCGAATTAGGCCATGCTTTGTAGGCCCGTCACGCGTGCTACCTTGGGCCACGTTTTACAAGCCCAGACTCGTAATAGGAATTCTCCCTGGCCAAAAATAGAAAAAAAAAAAAGAGAGAAAAATAAAAATATTATGTTCAGAAAAAGGTCGAACACACAACCTCTGATTTCTGATTTAGAAGAATCCTACGTCACCACTACACCATGCACATGATTATTATTGTTAAACTTGTGACATATTCAGAATATTATAGATACGTCAGATCATTTAAGTTAATAATAATATTGTATATAAAAAATATACCGCATGACATACCCTAAAATGTAAAAAGGCTGCAAAATATATCAAAAACATAAAAATATAAAAAAAGATAGTAATAAAAGCAATATAGGAAAAATAAGGAAAAACAACCTAAATAAAAACATAAAAAATACCACATATATATGTACTAATTGAACAACCTAAAATATATATACCATAAAATACATATGAATACTAAAATGTAATCGTGAAACATACCACTTATGTTGCACGAACATGTTAAAACAAAAGAAAAATAACATATATAGAAAAATTAATAGAAGATTAGACCAAATCATAAGAGGAAAGAAAAAATCCACATAATAAAGGAAAAATCAATGTAACATCACATGGATGCTATTTAGACAATCTTAAATATACCATAGAACATCTCATAGGCATTCAAAAAGATAATCATGTAACATACTATTTATACATACTATTTATACTACATAAACATTATAAAATATATCATAGAACAATATATGTATACTATGTGAACATCAACATAAGTGCTTTGTGAACATTACAAAATACACAATAGAAACATCATATGTATGTATACTACGTGAACATTCGTGAGCATCACAAGGTACATAATAGAACATCATATTATAATATGTGAACATCACAAAAAAAATATAATAGAACATCACATATATACTAAATAAATATAAAAATATATCATAGAACACCACATGGATATTGTCGGGTACCAAAAATAGGGCCCCCTGACAAGTCACATAAATCGGACCCAACAAACGCAAAACCCAGGGCCTCACAACAACAAAATGCGGCCCATCAAGGCCCAAAGAAGCTCCTTTTTTGCCTCGTCCAAGCCCTTCCCCGCCCGAAGCCCTCGGACGGGCGCCGGCCTTCCGCCTCGTCCGAACCCTCCTCGCCCCAGGCCTCGGGACGGGCGCTGCTTTCCGCCTCGCCCGAGCCCTCCTCGCCGAGGCCTCGGACGAGCTCCCGCCTTCGACTCGCTGAGCCCCTGCGCCTAGGCCTCGAGGCCGGACGCTCCGCATTCCCTGGTCAAACCAAGCCTCTGACTGGACGTATATCTGCTGCCCGCCTCTCTACAATTCTTATCAGAGTGACGCAATCCCTTGGCAGGATAAGGAGGCCGTCCCATCACTGTTCACGCCCGCACTCTGGGTTTCGTCATCCTCCACGGTGACGGCCATGCCCACCACTGTGGGGTACTGTTTTGCCTACTTTCTGTGACAGGTTAAATCATCGAAGCCTCGGGGCGCCGGCTGCCACGCCAAGGGCCGTCATCCGGTGTCATCTTCCTTACGGGGGTCAGGTCAGGCGGGACGCCGGCCAAACAACAGTCCCTCCCGGGTTTTCTGAGCCCGGGATGGGCAGCGACTGCCCCGATGACCATCCCCCCGGCGCCAACTACTCCACGTACGGCAGCAGGCTCCAAGGCCCTCCGAGCCTCGGACCCTAGGCGAGTCAAAGCTACAGCAAGCTACAGGGCTCGGACACGCCCTCCATCGCCACTCCGCCAACCCACACAGGGACAATGTCTTCTCCACCGCCAGGACTGGGGAGGTGACGCCCCACAGCTACGCCCATGACCAACAGTGCCCGGCCATGCCCAACAGAGCCGCCACCCACTCCGGGGCCTCAGCACAAGGAAGGCTGCCGGCTCCGAGGCCTCGGATCAGGGAAGGAAGACGCTCATGACCCCTTCACGTGCACAGCCACCCTTTGTAAACCCCATCCTCCCCTTATGGCTATAAAAGGGGAGGACGGGGCCCTTAACGGGCAAGCTGATATGAGCACGATATTGGCACTCCACTCAATCAACCACGAGACTTGGGACCAGCGCCCTCTCTCAACCGCTTGTACACCCCTACCTACAAGCACTTTGGTGCAAGATAATACAAGTCATCCTCCCCCCACTGGACGTAGGGCCTTCTTTTGCCCGAACCAATATAAATCCTTGTATCCATCTTGCACACCTTCCAGAGTTGGGAGCACGCACCATAAATTTACTTGTTGGCGCTAGGACCACCAGTTCTAGCACCGACAGTTGGCGCGCCAGGTAGGGGAGCTGTGCGTGTTTTCACCTCTCTTCCCGCCGAAACTCCAGAATGGCCGACAACCGCGATGAGGTGTCTCGGGACGCTTCCGGCCCCAACTTCCCCCACCGCAGCCGCTGGAGCTGGGTACCGTGATCCGGTTCAGGGATCTCGAGTTCGTGTCGCTGGGCACCCAGTACGACATGGAGCTCCTTCCGCCTAGGGCCCAGGAGTCTCCCGACGAGGCTCCCGCGGCCCAGTCACGGGCCCGGCGCAGGAGGCGCCGTAGCGCACATGCCCGCCGTGCTCGGCAGGCGCGTCACGCCGCCAGGGACCTGGAGGAGGATCTGGCCGCGCTGCATTTGGGCGGCGGAGGCCGCCCCAACGCCTCGCGACCAGTTCCACCACCTCCGCCGTTCGGCCTCACCAACGCCGCCGCCACGTACGCGTCGTCGGTCTCCACCAGCTCGGGGGCTTATGATGAGCTAGCTCCCTGGTCACCAGCTGCGCTTCGTCCGGGATCTGGACACGTCCGCTCCAGCCGCGTCCTACCCCGACTTTGAGGGGCACCGGACTAGGTGGGCGGGAGTGGACCATTCGGGTCCCTTCGTCCACGCAATACAGCGTTACACGGAGGCCACGGAACCCCGTGGGCTAATGCCGGCGCATGCATACGCCTTTGGGTACCCCGATTCGGACTCGCCGGACGACATTTACGACCCAACCCGCGAGTGCTTTCACGTGGAGATCGGTGATCTCGGAACGGCGGCGGCGGCAACGGCGGCGGCGACGGACCGCGACCCGGGCATCTTGCCGGGCCGGCCCCGCGGCGCAGCGCCTCGGGATCCCAGCACGTCGACCCGTGGGCGGGAAGCGATGAACTCCACCGCGCATGGGTCCCCCAGGGGCTGGTGACCCGGCGGCCACCCCTCGGGGGGCGGCACCCCACTATCGAGCGGATTCGGGAGCTTGGGGATAAGCTCGAGCACGACCGTCTTCTGCTACGGCAGAAGATAGATGCGTTCGAGCGTGAGCGCCGCGCGGTGCGTAACCCGAGCCCCATCGCCCGACAAATACGCCCGCGGCGTCAACCAGAGGATTGTCAACGACAAGGGAGGGGAACATCCCCCCATCTTCCAGTGTGCAAGCCAGAACGTCGCAGCTGCGGCCCTTCTCCTCCGAGCGATGCCGGAGCCATCTACCCCGGTAGGGCGACGGATCTCCTCCTTTCCGTTGGGGGAGATCCTCCAGAACCGGGAAGTCTCAGGACGGGTTGCCAAGTGGTCCATTCAGCTCATGGGAGAGACTCTCTTCTACGCACCGAGTAAGGCCATCAAGTCCCAAGTCTTGGTGGATTTCCTCGCGGAGTGGACCGACACCCAGCTTCCACCGCCTCGGATCCAGGCGGAGTGCTGGACCATGTACTTTGACGGGTCCCTGATGAAGACCGGCACCGGCGCCGGCCTCCTCTTCGTCTCACCCCTCGGGGTACACATGCGGTACGTTGTCCGCCTTCATTTCCCTGCTTCAAACAACATGGCAGAGTACGAGGGCCTCCTCAACGGCTTGAAGATCGCCATCGAGCTCGACGTTAAGCGCCTCGACGTCCGAGAAGACTCGCAACTCGTCATCGACCAAGTCATGAAGGACTCGGGCTGCCACGACCCGAAGATGGATGCGTATTGCAAGGCCGTGCGCGGTCTGGAAGACAAGTTCGACGGCCTCGAGCTCAACCACATTGCCCGAAGGTACAACGAGGCCGCCGACGAGCTCACCAAGATTGCGGCCGGGAGGGCTCCCGTCCCCCGGACGTTTTCACCAAGGATCTCGCGGCCCCTCTGTGAGCTTTGAAGACCAAGGCGCAGCGGCAGACGACAGGCCCGACCCCCCTCGGGGGCTACAGCAGCGTCCGAGGCCGAGGTCCCCTCGGCACCCGACGCCGAGGTCATGGAGCTTAACGGGGAGGGTCTCAAAGCCAACCCCAAACAAGACTGGAGGAAGCCGTACCTCGATTGGATCGTCTGAGGGGTGCTCCCTGAAGACTTCAACCAGGGCCGACGCATCGCAAGAAGAGCAAAGTCCTACGTCGTGGTGGAGGATGAGCTCTACAAGCGAAGCCCCTCGAGAGTCCTGCAACGGTGCATCTCTACCGAGGAGGGACTGAAGCTAGTCCGCAAAATCCACGCCGGCGTCTATGGGCACCACGCTGCTCCCCGTTCCCTGGTCGGCAGTGCTTTTTGACAAGGCTTTTACTGGCCAACCGCAGTCGCCGACGCTACCCACATAGTGCGTACCTGCGAAGGCTGCCAGTACTACGCCCGCCAGACGCACTTGCCGGCTCAGGTGCTCCAAACCATCCCCATCACATGGCCATTCATTGTGTGGGGACTGGACCTTATGGGACCCCTCAAGAAGGCGCCCGGGGGCTTCACCCACTTGCTGGTCGCCATCGACAAGTTGTCCAAGTGGATTGAAGTGCGCCCCATTACCAACATTCGATCCGAGCAGGCAGTGCTGTTCTTCACCGATATCATCCATCGCTTCGGGATCCTAAACTCCATCATCACCGACCACGGCACCCAGTTCACGGGGAAGAAGTTCTAGGACTTGCGGACAGGGCACCCGATACGCATTATGCGGTCCGCCCCACCCACCCCCCTGATGAACGGGCGGGTAGAACGCGCCAATGGAATGATTTTGCAGGGACTCAAGCCTCGGATCTTTAACAAGCTCGACAAGTTCGGCAAAAGGTGGCTCGAGGAGCTCCTCTCGGTCCTTTGGAGCCTCAAGACAACGACAAGCCGGGCCACAGGGTTCATGCCCTTCTTCTTGGTGTACGGCGCTGAAGCTGTCCTCCTCACTGACTTAGAATTCGGCTCCCCAAGGCTCAAGGCCTACGACGAGCGGCGCAATCAGACGGCTCGGGAGGACTCACTGGATATGCTCGAGGAAGCCAGGGATGCCGCCCTTCTACACTCGGCTAGATATCAACAATCCATCCGACGCTACCATGACCGACGGGTCCGAACCCGAGACCTCAAGGAGGGCGACTTGGTGCTGCGTCTTCGCCAGGACAACCGAGGCCGCCACAAGCTCACGCCGCCATGGGAAGGCCCCTACATCGTTGCCGAGGTCCTCAAGCCGGGTACCTACAAGCTCGCCGACGAGGACGGCCAAATCCTCAACAACGCTTGGAACATCCAACAGCTACGTCGCTTCTACCCTTAAAATTTCCAAGCTTTGTACATACTTTTGTACCTTACGTTTTTCCAGAGAAATGAAAGCAACAAGCACTTGTTCATTTTCCCGCAAACGTAACACACATCCAAGGCCCTTGGGGGCTAAGGACTCCAGTCACAATAACACTCCCGAAAGGGTTGAGTGAGACTCAGTTTTGACCTACCAAAACCGAGCCTCCCTCGGGGGCTAGAAAGGGGGGAACTCCCTCCTGAAAGGCACCCCAAAAACACTTCTCGTTTTCCTCGGTCGTTTTTCATAAATTTTCGTACCCAAGGTCTCAAACACTTAGGAAAGAGCAAATAGAGAAAGTCATCCCGAAGCCAGGGCCGGCTGAGCCCCGAGGCCACCTATGCCTATATGTTACGGTACCTCTACTCGCCACCCTCGGCCAAGGGAGGACTTCAGCCATTGCGAGGGGGTTGTTCTAGACGTCAGGCTCGGTAGAGCTGCGAGGCCACTCACGCCCACGAGCTACGGCACCTCCCCTCGCTACCCTCGACTAAGACACGGCCCCTAAATTGAAAATAGTCTCGCAAGACTCTAACCTAAGTACGGACCGGGATCGAATGGGGCGCGGAAAATAAACGAAAACATCTCCACAAAACACAAAGGCCACGATGGGCCATCACCACAAGTACTTCCAAAAGAAACCAACATAGTTTTTTTACATGGGCACTCTGGCCCGAGCTGCAGAACCTACTGAGGGGCATCCGGCCCCCCACCGTCTCGAGCGGTGGCGTCCGTGGCGTCGGTGGCGTCGGCCCTCGGCCAAGGGAGGCCCGGGGACGACGGCGGGCGTGAAGATTCCGACCAGCGCGGATGGGGCCCTGCTCGCCTCGGCCTCTTGGACGAGCTCGGCAAGCACCTCACTCGCGACCCACTTCCTTTTCGGCCCACCACGAGCCCCTCGGAGATCGAGGGAGGTCAAGCTCGTAGTGGGATATGGTCGGCCTTGGCGTGTGCGACACGTCGATCCGAAGGGCGTCGAGCCCAGCGCCTCCATCCGCTTGGGCGAGCAGCCCGGCCGCCCGGGACTGCTCCCAACATCACCGGCCTCAACCTCAGCGCTTGAGACGGCCACAACCTTCTGCAACAGAGTGTTGAGCTCGCTTTGCGCCGAGTTGTAGGCCGCCTGCGACACGACGAGGCCCGCCTCCAGCTCCGACACCTTCCCCCTCAGGCCTGTGATAGTTTGAGAGTCAAACTCCGAGACAAGACAATAGAGGCACGACGGAAAGGTATGATGCTTACCATCCCGCTGGTTACGAAGGGTCTCGGCCTCGGACACCGCCTGCAGGAGTTCGACCCTCATCATGGCGTTATCGTCACCAAGGAGCTGGTGGTCAGTCTCTGATCCTGACCTCTCGGACAAGGCACGGGCCGGAGTCGGCCCGAGCGGGTAACTTCGGCCCTCATCACCTCCCTCTCGGCCCGGAGTTGGTCGAGGTCCGCCGCGTGTTTCACCACAATCCCCTTCGAAAGAGTGGCCTCCTCACGCGTCGTCGAGACCTCGGCCTTTAGGTCTGAAACAAGGAGACGGAGCTTCCTGATCTCCTCGTCTCTGGCCGACAGGGTGGTGCTCAGCTGGGCCACAAGCTCCTTCTGGCGATGGAGCTCGCCGGTGAGGCCGGCCCCCGCTCGGATAAACTCCGATTTCACTCGGGACACCTGCGCCAGCTCCTGCAGTAACCAGACCCCATCGTTCAGCCATCACGAAGGTGCTGTTATGACAAGAAAACCGCGGGAGGCCGTCTTACCTTCAGCACGTTAGGGAGCTCGGTGGACAGGATCGACGAGAGAGTCCTAAGTGACCTCTCGCCTAGCTCCTGGCACTTCCCCGCCTGCTCCCACAGGTGCCCCTCCACGGCGTCGTCCAGCACGTAGACCGGCCGCCCCTCGGGGACCTGACGGTCCGTCCAGATTAGCCGCGGCGCCTTCGTGAGCTCCCTGGAGCCGGTGGCCTCCTGACCAAGCGATCCCTTAGCCTCAGCAGGTCTCTCAGCCAACGACCTTCCTAGGTCGCCGCCGGAGGAAGTCGCGTCTTCGGCAAGCACCCCCTTCCCCGTGCGCCGCGGCCTCTTCCGAGGAAGGATCTCCACTACCTTGACAGCCGGGACACGGGCGGAGACGGGGGCGGCGCCTCCCCTGCCGTGGCCACGTCTGCGGCGACCTCCGCGGCGAACATCTCTGCTGCACCCTCGACGCCCGCCGAGGCTGCCCCCCTCGATTAGCCGCACCTCGGCGGCGTCTTTTACCTTCTCGGCGGACGTCCTCGCCGCATCATCTTCGCCGACCAAAGGCGCCTCCTGGGCCGGCGGCGTCTCGGCCGTACCTCTTTGCTTCGCGGGCTGCGCCACCACTTCTAGGGAAGCCCCGAGGCTCGCGCTTCCCGGCCTCGGCCGAGCCACTTTGTATGAAAGCGAAGCCTGGACTAGGCCGGCCCTGCGCTTTAGGCTGCAAGAACAAGAAGGGGAGCGTCAGAGGAAAAGAAGAAAGAAAAACAATCACAGAGGACAGGTCCCGAGGCCGAGCAACACTCACCCGGCGACCGGCACCTTGATCTTGACGCCCGTCGGGGCCGCGCCTGAAGACAGGGGCCTCAGGCGCTCCGTCGCCCTCGCCCCTTCATTGGGCGTCCGACCTCCACCCTCGGATCCACTTCCCGCCGCCTCGGGGGCGGAGCCAATTCACTCTTGCTTGGGCTCACCGGCGCGGGTTGACCTCGGAGGGGTTGCGCCTCACCACCTTCGCTCGGGCGGGGGGTGGCCTCGGCGGCTCTTTTCTCCCGCGGTGTTCCGTTTCCCCCTTGGGGGGCGTCGCGACCTCGGCCTCGGCCACGCGACCTCGGAGGCGATGAAGCCGAGGTCGAACCCTCTGCGGTGGAGTCGCCCGCCACTGCGCCTTGGCGCACCACCGGGGGAGATTGGGGATCACGGCGCCTCCTCCTGGCGCGCCCGGCCTCAAGAAGCCGCCGCAATCGTCGTACCACTCCTCCTCGTTGTCGTCGTCGTCATCGCCACCGTCGGTGGTGTCCGACGGCGTCTCCTCCCGCTTGAGTCCCTCCTGCTCCTGGCGGCGCCGGCGCTTCGCCAGGTTTTCCCTTTCCCGCTGCTTGCGGACGTTTCGCTCCGCCCGGCTCTCCTTCTTCTTCTTCCTCACCTCCGCGTAGGCCCTGTTGGCCTCCTTCTCCGTGGAGATGGGGGGCTTGGACGCCGTCAACCTCCTGGCAAGCCCCTACGGAGACAAAATCAAGGATAAAGGCAGAAGAAGGGCGTGGGGAACACGTATCAGTCGCAGGTATGAGCCTTACCACATGGAGGTACCCCTTCTCGGGCCGCATCACCACCTTGTACACTAGGACGGGGTCCGCCACTGCCACCTTGTTCGTCCGCTCAAGGATCTCTTTGTGGTCGAGGTCCTCGGGCGCCATCCTGGTGCCCTCCCAAGTGTTGTCGTCCCGGATGTCGTACAAGGCGTACCGCCTCAACATGAGGGGTAGCACCCGCCGCTTGTGGAAAGCGTGGTGCTTAGACTCCGTTGCTCGTAGATGTACCCTACTATCCGGATTTGGTGGTAGCTCACGGAGGTGACTTATAGCTCCGTTGAATCTTACTTATTCCACTATCCCGTTAGTAGGCCTAGCAGGAGAATAGTTGGTAGTTAAGTATAGTTAAATGCATGTGCTTATCCTATCCAACTCCCTATTGAAATATTTTAATCATAATTTGCTTGAGCCTGAACTAGAAACCCTAGTTGTCCCCTCTATATCCCTACCTTCTACAGCCTTATTTGCTACTCAGTTGGTTAAGTGTAGTTTAGAAGACCCTCACACATCTTCCTTTGGGTTCGATATTAAAACTGGGTATACTTATCTGGTGAAGTGCTACAATGTATCCGTGCGCTTGCGGAATTATTCAATAGGCATTAGCAGATACCAACAAGCATTTCTGGCGCCATTGCCGGGGAAGACGTCGCTGAGATCACTCAAACTTATCTTAACCTTTGTATTATAATCCTATTTTTTTCTTTGTAGACTATCACTCTTTACCTTTTCTATTTCTCTTTACCTTTTCTATCCTTCAATGGATCAACTTAATTCCACGCCTATCTATAAATATAACTTCATGAGCCTACGTTTAGGGCGAGCCATCCATAAAGCCAATCTTAGACTCGACTATAAGCTACGCCCATGTTTAATAGACATGGTCGAAACCAATCTTTCTCGGGGAGAAGACAATGCTAGCCCTTATTCTCACCTCAATGAATTCGAACAAACCTGTGCGTGTTTTGCGCATTAAGGATATGTCCGATGAGACTATACGATGGAAGCTTTTTCCTTTCTCTTTGACTTGGAGAAGCTAGACATTGGTATGATCTCCACGTTGAGAGTGTTAAAGGTGACCGGGAAGCATTATGTGCTGAATTCTGCCTTCAATTCTATCCTATTTCAAGGGTAGTGGATCTCCGTTTAGAAGTCCTATCCTTTAGGCAAGAGAAGAAGGAGACTTTAATTGAAGCACAGGAACGCTTTAATCGCTTAACTCATTACGGACCTAGTCTATCCATACCGGACCCGTCCTACTTCAACATTTCTATAAGGGTCTAAATAGAAAAACCACAAAATTTCTTAACCTTGCTTCTGGAGGATCATTCTTGCATATCACTCCTGATGTTGCAAGAAATGTCCTTACAAAAATTCATGAAAATGAAGCATCTTTAAAGAAGCTAGTAGAGGAAGAAGATCCGATAGTTGATCAGGAATCCACACCTACCACATTTCAACCTGCAACTATCAACGAGCTTGAACCACGGAGGAGAAAGAAATTCCACTTCCAAAATTCATGCTCGAGATCGAGGATGATATATTTGCTTGATTATGGAAACACCTCAAATTATTATGCCATTAGGAGACCACGAAAGACAACAAAGTCGTCACCTAGTAACAGAGTCTTAAATTCTTCTAAGGTGGCTTTCCTTAAGCAAAATGCTAAAGAGCTTGTGTCGATTATAAGCAATGATTGGTTGAATGAATCAGAGCTTTCCTCTGATATCATCCAAGTTGATTTTACATCAACCACCATACCTTGCCGAATCCACAAGGGATCTTTCGAAGCATTATACAACCCTGTTGTGGGAGTTAACATCATGTCTGCAACATTTGCTCAAGATCTTTTAGAAGACATGCCCTTAACCCCAACAACAAAGTTTATGAAAAGTCCTTTAGGCCATCTTATTCCAAGTTTTGGAATTCTCTATGTCTTACCTATTTATGTCAAAGAGATAAGAGTTCATTTGAGCTTCTATGTCTTTGATGTTATAGGATTTGACATATTGATTGGACAACCTATAGAGAGATTTTTGCAAGAAGGACAAGAAGGGAATTTGAACATTAGCCTTGGGAAGAACTTTAAACTGCCTATATCCATAACTCGTGTTCTCAACAGTGAGACTGAGTCACTTTCTGAGCCTGATCCTATGGAAGAAGTCTTAGAGACAACCCTTGAATCATCTTTCGAACCGGATCTCGAGGATGATCCCGAACCACTAGAAGAGGAAGGAGATAGTACGCTAGAACCTGACCCTCTAGATGAGTCTGAGGAACCACCTAAGCCTCCCATAGAGCTCAAACCCCTGCCTTTTGGACTTAAATATGCCTTTCTGAATAATGATCGAGAATCTCCTGTAATAATTAATGACAAACTCTCTGAGGAGGAGACTTTCCGATTGATCACAGTCTTAGAAAAGCATAAATCTGTTTTTGGCTATTCACTCCAAGATCTTAAAGGAATCAGTCCTGTTCTTTGCACCCATCGCATTCCTACAGATCCTGAGATAACACCCTCTAGAGAACCACAACGTAGATTGAATAATGCGATGAGGTTGTTAAGAAAGAGGTTTTGAAACTGTTACATGCCGGGATCATATATCCTGTGCCACACAGTGAGTGGGTAAGCCCTGTGCAAGTCGTGCCTAAAAGGGGAGGCATGACAGTTGTTAGAAATGACAAGAACGAATTAATCCCACAAAGAACTGTCACGGGATGGCGGATGTCTATTGATTACCGAAAGCTAAACAAGGCAACAAAGAAAGATCATTTCCACTTCCCTTCATTGATGAGATGTTGGAAAGATTGGCGAATCATTCTTTCTTTTGTTTCCTTGATGGGTATTCAGGATATCATCAAATACCGATCCACCCCGATGACCAAAGCAAAACCACATTCACATGTCCATACGGAACTTATGCTTATCGTAGAATGTCTTTTGGATTATGTAATGCTCCAGCTTCATTTCAAAGATGCATGATGTCTATATTTTCTGATATGGTTGAAGTGATAATGAAAGTTTTCATGGATGACTTTTTCATATGGAAAAACTTTTGATAAATGCCTTAAAAACTTAGATAAGGTTTTGCAAAGATGTGAAGAAAAGTACCTAGTTCTTAATTGGGAAAAATGTCATTTCATGGTGAGAGAAGGAATAGTACTTGGACATTTGGTGTCCGAGAGAGGGATAGAGGTAGACAGAGCTAAAATTGAAGTAATTGAACAACTACCTCCTCCCGTTAATGTGAAGGGAATTCGAAGCTTCCTAGGTCATGCAGGCTTTTATAGACGGTTCATACATAACTTTTCATACATTGCTAGACCTCTAACAAACCTGCTAGCTAAGGATGCTCCCTTTAAATTTGATGACGCTTGTTTAAAAGCTTTTGAAACCCTTAAGAAAGCGCTCATCTCCGCACCAATCATTCAACCCCCCGATTGGTCGCTACCTTTTGAATTGATGTGTGATGCAAGTGATTATGCTTTGTGGGGGCGCTTTTTAGGACAAACTAAGGAAAAGAAACATCACGCAATCGCATATGCTAGCAAAACTTTGACAGGACCTCAACTTAATTATGCAACTACTGAAAAAGAGCTTCTGGCTGTTGTTTTTGCTATAGACAAGTTTAGATCTTACTTAGTAGGAGCAAAGGTAATTGTTTATACTGATCATGCTGCTCTTAAATACCTGCTGACTAAGAAAGATGCTAAACCCCGACTCATAAGATGGATTCTGCTACTCCAAGAATTTGACTTAGAAATAAAAGATAAAAGAGGAGTAGAAAACCTTATTGCCGATCACTTGTCTAGAATGCGGTTTAAGAATATGCAGAACTACCAATCAATGACTCTCTTCGAGACGACACGCTTTATGCCATCTCGGTCGGATCCCCGGTACGCGAATATTGTCAATTTTATGGTTGCAGGATATGTACCACCAGGAGCGGACAGGAGAAAGCTTATTTATGAAAGTCGTCTACATATATGGGATGATCCTTATCTCTTCCGAGTATGTGCTGATGGACTACTCCAAAGATGTGTGCCCACTAAGGAAGGACTACGATCATTGAAAAATGTCACTCATCACCATATGGAGGTCATTATGGCGCATTTCGAACCCATGCAAAGATCTGGCAAAGTGGATTCTTTTCGCCAACCATGTATGAAGACACCAAGAATTTCGTTCGAAGATGTGGAGCATGTCAGAGGCACGGCAATATCAACTCAAGAGATGCTATGCCCCTCACCAACAATCTTCAGATCGAGCTCTTTGATGTCTGGGGAATCGATTACATGGGACCATTCACGAAGTCGGGCAACTATGAGTACATTCTAGTGGCGTTGATTATGTCTCAAAATGGGTAGAAGCACAGCCATGCAAAGCTGCCAATTCTACAAATTCCAAGAAGATGTTTCAAAGAGACAATATTTCCAAGATTCGGTGTTCCAAGAATGGTGATTAGTGATGGAGGAACTCACTTCATTGACAAAGACTTTCATAACTACTTAATGAAGCAAGGGATTCAACATCACGTGGCTACTCCTTACCATCCTCAAACAAGTGGCCAAGCTGAGACTTCCAATAAGCAAATCAAGAATATCCTACAGAAGACAGTTAACGAGATGGGAACCGCTTGGAAGGAGAAGCTACCAGACGCACTATGGGCATACCGAATCGCCTACAAGACACCTCTTGGCATGTCACCTTATCACCGGTCTACGGCAAGACACATCATTTGCCAATAGAGCTCGAGTTCAAAGCTCATTGGGCAATCAAGAAATGGAATATGGATCTCGAGGCTCTTTGGAACAAAAAGAAAGATGCAACTCTCGAACTAGATGAATGGCGAGAAAAAAGCATATCATAACTCAAAGATCTATAAAGAGAGAACTAAAAGGTGGCATGATAAGCGAATCAAGAAGAAATGCTTCAATCCTGGAAATAAGGTGCTATTATTCAACTCCAGAGTGAGATTATTCGGACATGAAAAGCTACGAAGCAAATGGGAAGGGCCATTCACGGTGGTAAATTCGTCATCACACGGAGCAGTGACACTTCAAAACCATGAAGGTACGTTATTCAAGGTAAATGGCCAACGTCTTAAAATTTTTCTAGAACCTTCTAGACCACATGAGGAATTGGATGAAATTTATTTCTTAACTTTTCTCTAATTTATTAAAAATAAAACCCCGTCGCGAATCGGGTCGCGACGGGAGAAAATTCGGAGAGAAAATGGGCCGAGAATGCACCCCACGAAAGGGCACCGAGAATCGGGCCGAGGTGGGACCGGCCGGTCCCACCCCTGCACCGGTCGGTCTCCCAGTGCCTCCTCCTCGGTCCGCCGCCTCTCGTTGTGAAGTTTGTTCCGTTAGGGTTCGAATATTCGGCCGTGATCCATATCCGCCGCCGCTTTATCGCGATAGATGCTCGGGATAGATTAGGATGGAATGATCCCTACCCCAAGGAACCAGGACTATATAAACAAGCCCCTGGGGTCATTCTCCCCTCATCCCAAGAGCTCTCCTCTCTTAGCCCTAGCAAGGAAGCTCTCCAATCTCTCCATCTCTCACCAAATGGCCAACCCAAACCTTCCCTATACCGTCGAAGAGCCGGAAGAGGTCCTCCCACTAGCGATCATCCCGCCAAAGCAGCTGGCGGTGGTGCCACCGGGCGATCGTCCGGTGCCATCAAAGGAGGTCGTCCCGAGCTCGACCTCAAGGAAGTCCATTGGAGGAGGCGGCGCTTCGCTCAAGCCATCGGGAGGCCGACCATTGCGCCTCCAAATTTCGGCCGCTTCTCGGAGATAAGCCTCTCCCCGCTCGGTCAGCCTAGCATCTCTCCCCCAGGGCACCAAGTTACTATCTGCAAGAGAGGGGGAGAGGTTGTTGGGTGTCACCAACAAGTTTGGGGTGGTGACTGGAGTGAAGTACACCACAGAGAAGGAGCGAGTGACTCTGGATGGTGTACGGGTGGATCCAAGCAAGGTCAAATTCCATCCACCACCAAGAGCCAACTCGGATCCGCCGAAGGAGAAAGCTAGAGCTACACCAGTCCCTCGTCAGCCATGACTTAACCTAGCCACGCTGGAGACTAGGATAGATCTGCAGGGCCGTACGCTGTCGGAAGTGCTCAACACCCTGACCACGGCTGTGCAACGCATAGCTAATCTAGAGCTGAAACAGGAGGAGATGCGTCTCAAGAATAAGGCGCTGAAGGCTAGGGTTGAGGAGCTAGAAAAGAAGGAATAAAGATAGAGATGTATAGGCACACATGAGAGTCAGTTCATTAGTTTGCTTAATTAGTTCATTAGTTAGTTTGTTAGTTCGATTAGTTAATTCCTTCATTCATTCATTGTGTAATAAATGTGCCTCATTTATGATAAAAAGTCAAGTTTTAGAGTCATCATCTCTCTCTAGATATATGTTTTGTTTTTGTCTCCACCTTGTTGTGCATAAAAGGAAACAGGAAACAAGTGTGGGGGAGACAACCAGTAAAAAACACAGAAGAACATCTACAGGAGCCAGATACGCACTCCAAAGCACTCTTATTTATTAAACAACTGAGCTTAATTAAATGTCCTTTAATGAAACATGATTACACCTCAAGGATGAGTGGCTTAGTCATAACTTAAGGCAAGAATCACATAAATTTATCTCCTGTACACTTGCAGCTGTTGGGAACTCTTTATAGGGACCCCAATGCTTCTTAAGTTGTTGACAAGTATGAGATAGTAAAACATGAAAACCTGAATTTCTCTGTCTGGTTATTGGAGCTATTATTTCAAAAACACAAAAACAATAGCTAAGCTACTCCTCTGTGGTTTTAAAATACCTATAGAGCCATACATGATCATAACTTGCTACATAAGTTACTTATCTTGCACTGAGCTCTGTCAGCTTTTGAGACCCATGTTGTAGAGACTTATCATGCTCTCAAGATCAAGATCCATTTACACTCCATATATGCACTATCCCTACACTAGGGGTAGGCGCAGCTTTTCCCATCCACATAGAAAATGTGCTGCTCTTACACTGAGAGTACGCACCCAAAAAGATCTTTGATAGGACTATGTTTATCTATGCTCTAACATTATCAGAAATCTCTGTCTTGCACAAAGTTTTCGTGCAGGATGACATAGGCTATACAAAAGAAAAGGAGAGTTAAAAGAGAAAAAAATGGACAAGGGTCCAAATGTTAAAAAGAACAAAAGGCACAAAGATGCCTAACTCTCAAGAAAAACTCAAGATAGCCCATTGTCTCCAAGCACTCCAATTTAAGCAAGAGAGATATATTCTTCGAAGAGTATGTGCATAAGCAGAACAGGATAGCCACCATATATTCCACACACATGCACATCTTGATCTAAGAGTATGACACTTCTCTCCTTAGGACTCTTATGCTGGCTCAGTAACGTGTAAGGTTAGTATACTATTCCTTGCCAAACCTTCAAACTCCAAATAAGCCTATTAGAGGTAGGTTGCATGGAAGGGCATCACTCATTCATGCCTAAATGAGATCCATAAATACCACATAAATGAGTGATTTGAGAGTACCACATTGAGGAGCAGGTAAGCTACATATTTTAAAATCTTATAAAAAAATCTCCAATGTTCCTAGCAGCGAAATAAAGGTAATCTGTTTGACTGTTCTACTTGTCAACTTCTCAAAGTTGTTTGGTAGACACTTTTGAATCTCACAAAGGCAGGAATCATCGGAATGAGCATATGTTGATCTCTTCGTCCCTAAAGATATGTTCGATCCAATCTTTTCTCGAGGACGAGTAAAAGCCTAAGTGTGGGGGGTGTTGTTGACGGTCCTTAATGATCAAATCCAACCGTCAACTAATCTTTCAAAATGATATAAAACCAATCCATCTACCTAGAGTAGGGCTTTAACTAACGAATTCCACGAGTTTTGGTGAATCAATGGTTTTGCAGGTAAACGCCGAAAAAAGACACACTTTTGAGCTACACTACAACATAGAATGCCAGAATGAACGCCACGGCAACACAGAACATTCTAGAAGAGACGAGAAGGTACCACACCGAGCCGGGGGGCGGGGGCGGCCAGGCAGAACCGGGTCGGTCGGCCCTGGACCGCCGGTCTAGGGCGAGCCCCGTTGCGCCCGGTTCGCTCGGTTTATTCCACCGCCTTTGAGGAACGATCTCCACCATCCGTCAAGGTCGGTTTGATCCAAGGGCTCACGTTGATTCGCCAGGGGCTATAAAAAGGAGAGGCACATCCTCCCCCGTAAGGGAATCCAAGAGAAGAAGAGAAGAGCTTTAGCTAGAAAACCTAATTAGGATTCTCGGAGGTGTCCCTTGAATGGATGACCTCTCGAGTTAGCATTCCAAGAGAGAGCTAGTTCTATACCTCTAGAGGCTAGTTCTTCAGAGGGAGAGAAATAGAGTTTAAAGAGAAAGTTTTGGAGGAGTATCGGCCTGTCGGTGCTACCTCTACGGCTTGTATCTGAGACTACTTTGGAGTCAACTTCGTGTTCAAGTAAGTAACATTGTTTATTCTGTTTTGCTAGTTTACGACTCTTTTTTGAGTACTTTAATCCTTGTAGCTCTTGGGTTAAAGTAGTAATCGTAGTGTAAGCGTGGTGCTTAGACTCCGTTGCTCGTAGATGTACCCTACTATGCGGATTTGGTGGTAGCTCGCGGAGGTGACTTATAGCTCCGTTGAATCTTACTTATTCCACTATCCCGTTAGTAGGCCTAGCAGAGAAATAGTTGGTAGTTAAGTATAGTTAAATGCATTGCTTATCCTATCCAACTCCCTATTGAAACATTTTAATCATAATTTGCTTGAGCCTGAACTAGAAACCCTAGTTGTCCCCTCTATATCCCTACCTTCTACAGCCTTGTTTGCTACTCAGTTGGTTAAGTGTAATTTAGAAGACCCTCTCACATCTTCCTTTGGGTTCGATATTAAAACTGTGTATACTTATTTGGTGAAGTGCTACAACGTATCCGTGCGCTTGCGGAATTATTCAGTAGGCATTAGCAGATACCAACAGCCAGGAGGTGGTTGTAGTCGTTGCGGAGGTAGAACCACTTATTGTGCCAGCCACGGTTGGAGGACGAGAGCTTCGCCGGGATGTAGGCCTGCCGGGTGTGGGCCCTGTTGATGGTCATTAAACACTAAATATAATCATCAACTATTGCATAAAATGATATAAAATAGATTACAAAGCATAGGTGTAGGTTTTGATTCTAACGAGTTCCACGAGTTTTGGTGTTCTCAATTGTGTTGCAGGAGTATGTAATTTTCCATCAAATAAAAGTATCTCAAATGAGAAATTAGACTGCACCATTGCAACGGGCTCGCCGAGACGATCAAAATAGACATATCATTTGCGATATTTGGAGCCCAGAATCAAGAGATATCAACTCCAGATCGAAACATACGCCATTGGGCCCTAAAAGGAGCAGGAAAACACACAAACGAAGCTGGGCCCAAGTGGCCTTGGGCCCAGGCCAGCCGGCCTCCCCCTACGGCCTCTCAGCCCATCTTCTAGAAGCTTCTTCCACCGCCTTCAAGGATGCATCTCGACCGTACCTTAAGTCGGTTTGATCAAAGGGCTCACGTTTCTCCCACCGGGCTATAAATACAGGGCCAGACCCCCTCCCTGGGGGCACCACATTATTATGGAGATGTAGAGGCGTCCCTCGAATGGATGACCTCTCACCTCTAGAGAATTAGGGCTAGACTTTTCAATGTAGTAGATTAGTTCTAGTTGAGAGCTAGGGAGAGCGGCGCTACGCCCGGGTTCCGGAGGAGTCTTTGGAGAAGTCTTCAGAGTTCTGGTATATCTTTGTATCTATTCTTGTAAGACTTATGCTTTAATATATTTTATCTTCTTTATTTACTTTTATGCATTACATTTGATTGGCTAGTATAGTTATTATACTTTAGCATAGGATCTCCACCTGTATTAGGTGCTCTAGTTATTAGCTATGACTTGGGTAGTAATCGATAGTGTAGACATGGAGTCTAGGCTATATGTTACCTGAGGTTGCGCCCAATTTCTACGGTTAGTTGTGGTAGCCCCAGAGGTGACAGCTCTGTTAGGCCTTCGTATTCCACCACGTCGGAGTTGGTGTTTCGTAGAGCTTTTGGCAGCCTTCCCTAACTACCTTCTTCCCAGTCTTATTCGAGAGTTAGAAAGGTACTGCTGCTCCAAAGTGCTATTGTGTGATTGCTATATCTACCATGAATCAGTTATTATAGAACCCTAGTAATAGAGAAGTATTTAGGAACCTTGAACTCTCCCATTGTTCTCTCACTTTAGCTATCTACTCTCTTATCATAGAATTCTCCGGTGTGTCCGTGTCATATATGCATAATTCCTATTATCTACCCTTTACCCCTACTCTAGTCTAGTCGGTGTATTAAGTTAGTAGATACATGATGGTGAACTATCAATGTCTTTATCCATTGTTTCCCAGTGGTAAAATATAAATAACGATACCTAGAATACTCCCGGTAAAATGCTACAATAGTTTTCTGTGCGCTTGTGGAATCCTTTAAATTTTAATTATGCATAAGAAATACCAACAAGCATTTTTGGCGCCGTTGCCGGGGAAACAATTGGCGTAAAGATTTTGATAATGATCTTGATATCTGCTAATCTAGTCTACCGCTAGCTTTAGTAGGATTACCCCCTGTTTTTGTTGAGTTGTGAAATAAGTAGGATATCAACCGTCTCAACCTTCTGGTGAAATTCCACAAGAACAAGACATGGGAGATATTGAAGAACCTAGGGTGCCTGAACATTCATGATTCATCAACATTGGAATCCTGCTATCTCACAGGTTCGTATAGACATATACATTCTTCTAACCATATGTAGATTGGAGAAAAAAAATTTGTCGTCACAATAAGTCAAAGTCCATCACATGTGACGAATAAAGATGCTGCGCTACTCACAAATACCATTGTGAGTCATGGTAAGTTTGATCAAGAAAGGTGAGAAAGTCTTGCTCATAGACTTTAAATTTGATGAGTAGTTATTTTATTGCATTCCACTACATGTTTGCTTTGAATAATCGATGCATCTACTTCACCTTATATCAAAGGCACAATATGTTTTGTTCCTTTCATATATGCATGTCACTTGCATCTCTACTTCAAAAAAAACATTCTCACCATACATGATCATGCTTTCACGTATTTGAGTACATCTCTATATGCTTTTATGCTATCTTTGTTTACTATAGTATGCTTTGGTTTGGAAGTACTGTACATACTTTTATAGGCTTTTAAATTGAGCGTGGTGTTTAGGTTAAAATGCCTTCCTTAACTAAAACTAGACATGGAGTTTGGTTTGGTTATTGAACTAGAAATTATTGTAGTAGACATTAGATATTTTGTTGGGCTAACCCCTACACGAAACTCTCAAACTCAATTCGGGTAAGTCAAGAGATGAACTCACATCAAGAGACGAATCAAGGCATGTGATAAAGTTCAATAACTTTGCACAAAAGGAAGACACAACTCATTCTCCATGGAAGAGCTGTAAGTATCAAAGTTTATACATTTAATCCTTTGTTGCAAGTTACCTTTGCCTTGAACCATATAAAAGTGCAGCCACCAGTAAAATCTGTTAAAAGAAATCTATGCTAAAGTAATTCTAAAAGCCCATCCTTTTATAAGCATAGAAGAAATTCGCATAAATTATGAACCATAACCCACATTCCAAACTTGTTACAATCCTTCAGGTATATGTCCACTAACATTTATGCAGGAAAGAAATAACAAATATCTATTCATGGTTCGAAACGAAGGAGAACAAGTGAATAGAAAGGACTAAGATGAAAAGAAATGGATGAAAGAACACTTTAACACCTTCTACACTTTACCATGATAGTGGATCAATCACCCTATAAGGCATAAGGTATGTTTACCCAAGCCTCATGCAACTTTAAACTGCATTCAACATCTTATACTATGTTGTTAATTGTCTTGATTATCCTTACCTTATGTCATGCTTAATTTGCTAAAACTTAAAACAAATAAAATACTCTTTTGGTTCACCTATATATTCTTGGTTCTATTTGAATAAATATCTTTAGTCTTTTGAACTTTCTTACTCTATTATAAGTATGCTCTAGAGTATTACTTAAACATTATAATATCAAAGCATATTTGTATAAGAATTTAGTTATATATATATAGACTATCCTCTCCTATATAAAATTATTTAAATCATATTAGAAGAATTCATAGAATCAAATTAAGGTTAGAGGTATTCTTTAAAATAATATCTTCGCCTTAACCTTGTTGAAAAATTTGAAGTAATGGTGAATCATTTAAAATATGAGCTACAATTTAATCTTCAACTCCTTGGAAACACTATCTATACTTTAAATAAATAGTATATTCCTTCGGGTATGTGTTGTCTACTAATCTCTTGCAGAGAAAGAAATAATAAGAGAAGCGAAGTCTATAAGATTGAGAAAGGATTACAACATATGAGACAAGATGCTAATAAACAACTCAAGATGCGAGGAAGGAAAAGACCATTGAGATTCAATCTATCCTTTACCACATGGTGTCATCATCTTAAAGGTAAGTCGTCATTCCCTCTTGATCTTAGAAGTACACATCATAGCACCATTCTCATGATCTCAATCTTAACCAAATGAGCTCAAATATGATATATCTTGTTTTTGAAAGATGATAGTCATCATGTTAATCTTGATAACTTATAAAGATAAACAATCCTTCCATAGGTTAAGTAACTCCACTCCTTTATCTAATAAACTTAAATGCTATATTTATACTTTTGATCTTCTCACTCATATTATAAATGAACAATGTAAAAAGACATCAATCTTATTGTGCCTAAGGTTAGAGAATGAATAAATTTCTAGTTCTGTTGGTGTTTTCCCCACCAATAAAGCCCATGCACTTGATCTCTACCTTGTCTTTATGAGTAGAACACACTTCAAGCAAAGAGTGGGGAGATTCTCCAAATTCTACAAGTGGAAGTTCTCAATCAGTAATAATGATGCACATAAGATTGGCTTCAATATGCTAATAAAAAGAAAGAAAGAAGGCGGCACCACCATTGAAAGCGTCACTAGTGGAGACACCACATCAATCCTCATCCTTAGGAGAAAACCGAAGTATTCAATTAATGAACCACTGCAAGGAGAGGTCCAGTTCGAAGGACTCAAAACATCGAACCCTCGCCGTGAGGTAACATTGGTAGTTATCCATATTTACTTTCTTATATTGCATGGTTTATTTTCTTTTTAGCATGTTTACTTTTCTGCACAATCATTATATCAAGAAAAATAAATAAATAAATATTCATTTATCTTGTATCATAAAAAGCCCCATGTGAGAATCCCTTGCGGTATAGAGGCCTACAGGAGTTGTCACTGTGGTGGCATAAAAATATCAAAAAATCATGCATACATGTTTTGCTTTTCTATATACAAAAATAGAAAATCCAAAAATATTAGATAAGCATCCTGCTGTAACCTTACCACTTGAAAAATATTTCTCAAGCTCCATAACACCTAATCCTCGAAACGGCTAACCACAAACTGTTTTATCCTAATTTGTTCCACGAGTTTTGGTGTTTTGTGAGGGGTTTTTGCAGATGACTTCAAGAGCTAGTCACCCAGCCCTCATCTTTACTCCTCCTCGTACACCTTCTCGACATATAGTTACCCACCGAGTGAAGAAAGTAACTTCTCGAGAGATGAGATCGAGATGTCCCTGGCAACACTTGCTCTCATAAGCATGAGCTCCTTCGTGAGGATCACTTATTTTCAATGCTCAACCACGACAACAACTAACTTAGGGGAAGGCATCCCCTAGTTATCAGGTAAGTATACCTATGCGATTATCGAGTCTATTTTATAGTCATAAAATATCAAAAATATGTGGGCACATGAAGGTCCATGTCTATAGTCTTTTATGAGTCCATTAGTCTAAAATAAATAAAAAGATGAATAATAATTAAAACCAAATAAATATAGTTTAGCTATTTATGAAGGTGTGATCATAGAGTGTGTTTACAATTCTATCTAGTTTAAAAGTCAACTGAAGAACAATAAAATTTTGTCTTGGAGATGATGAATAGTTGCTCTATCGTAATTCCTTCTAAGTGCCTAGTTTTCAACCTTAAATTCTTCTGAGTTTTGGGTATAATTGTTTTGATATAAGAATTCACTCTGAACCTGAAACTTGTGGAGGCATATGCTTAAGCTAAGTCTAGGTGATTGAGGGATATGATATGAGAAAGTCTGAACTGCTATTTATTTTATTCCTAGCAATACTAAGTTCTGGAGATTTATCTTTTAAAAATTGGAAACCTTACATGATGAGCTCTTGTATGATAAAGTTTGAATTCCTACCAAAGCCATATATAATATACATTTAGACTAGAGAAACCTTTACTCATTCATGCTTTGCTTGCTTTGCATTGAGTTCAGTCAACCTTTGTTGTAAACCTTATGAGAGTCTTGTCATGCTTTTAAAATCAAGATCACAAACACACTCCATCCACATATGCATTACTCCTATTCTGGAGTAAGCGCAACCATTTTCCACTTTCATCCAGATCTACCTCAAAATTATTTTTCTCCTACACTAGGAGTAAACACCAAGAAAATACTATACCCCATAGGACAACCCCTGTTTAAATGCTCCAAGTTACTATCGTTATCTCTCCAATCAGTTTGTATTTAAAGGAATGCATGTGGCTATGCAAAAGAAAAAGTATTAAAAAAGAGAGAAAAGGGAGTAAAAAATGGACAAGTCTCCAAGCATTTAAAACAATGGGTACATAGATGCCCACCTCCCTAAAAAAAGTAGAAAGAAAAAAAGAGAGAAAGAAAAAGAAGAAGAATAAAGATAGCCCATGTTTTCCTGTAAAAGTTCTAAGTCCAAGAGAGAGATTTATTTTCAAAGAGCAAAAGTAGAATTAGGTTTAGCCACCATATATTCACCTATCCACCATATTTCATACACATGCACATCTTGGTTTGATTGTATAACTTGACTCTCTTTGGATCCATTGTTTGACTTTACAATATATGAATTGCAAGTATGCTCATTCTTGTTTAATGCCCTCCTATGAGCTCCACTATAATCATTAGTTGTAGGAGGGCATGACAACATAAATGCCTTAAGTGAGATCCATAAATACCACATATTAAGAGACTTGAGGGTGTCATAAAATTAAGCTCTGAGTTTTATTTTAAAAACTTGTAAAAACTCTAGAATATTGGTTGAGTGAGGAATTTGAGACATAGTACTTGACTTGATTGTTCTATCTTTCAATTACTCAAGACCCACGCGAAAGTTGAAAAGCTCTATAGTTAAAGGTAAAATGGGTAAGTTTGAAAGTTAGAGCAGTTTTGTCTAATCCAGAGGAGAATTTTTGTTTGAAAGCGTATGTACTTTTGAGGAGTAAAAGCATTGTAGCAACTCCTGATCCAACTTTATTAGTTAGGCTTTGCTAAGGGACTAGCAAAGGGTAAACTTGGGGGAGCTTGTTGACGGTCATTAAACACTAAATATAATCATCAACTATTGCATAAAATGATATAAAATAGATTACAAAGCATAGGTGTAGGTTTTGATTCTAACGAGTTCCACGAGTTTTGGTGTTCTCAATTGTGTTGCAGGAGTATGTAATTTTCCATCAAATAAAAGTATCTCAAATGAGGAATTGAACTGCACCATTGCGACGGGCTCGTCGAGACGATCAAAACAGACATATCATTTGCTATATTTGGAGCCCAGAATCAAGAGATATCAACTCCAGATCGAAACATGTGCCATTGGACCCTAAAAGGAGCAGGAAAACACACAAACGAAGCTGGGCCCAAGTGGGCTTGGGCCCAGGCCGGCCGGCATCTCCTCCTAGGCCGGCCGGCCTCCCCCTACAGCCTCTCACGCCCATCTTCTGGAAGCTTCTTCCACCGCCTTCAAGGATGAATCTTGACCGTACCTTAAGTCGGTTTGATCAAAGGGCTCACGTTTCTTCCACCGGGCTATAAATACAGGGCCAGACCCCCCTCCCTAGGGGCACCACATTATTATGGAGATGTAGAGGCGTCCCTCGAATGGATGACCTCTCACCTCTAGAGAATTAGGGCTAGACTTTCCAATTTAGTAGATTAGTTCTAGTTGAGAGTTAGGGAGAGCGGCGCTACGCCCGGTCTTCGGAGGAGTCTTCAGAGTTCTGGTATATCTTTGTATCTATTCTTGTAAGACTTATGCTTTAATATATTTTATCTTCTCTATTTACTTTTATGCATTACATTTGATTGGCTAGTATAGTTATTATACTTTAGCATAGGATCTCCGCCTGTATTAGGTGCTCTAGTTATTAGCTGTGACTAGGGTAGTAATCGATAGTGTAAACATGAAGTCTAGGCTATAGGTTACCTGAGGTTGCGCCCAATTCCTACGGTTAGTTGTGGTAGCCCCAGAGGTGACAGCTCTGTTAGGCCTTTGTATTCCACCACGTTGGAGTTGGTGTTTCGTAGAGCTTTTGGCAGCCTTCCCCAACTACCTTCTTCCCAGTCTTATTCGAGAGTTGGAAAGGTACTGCTACTCTAAAGTGCTATTGTGTGATTGTTATATCCACCATGAATCAGTTATTATAGAACTCTAGTAATAGAGAAGTATTTAGGAACCTTGAACTCTCCCGTTGTCCTCTCACTTTAGCTATCTACTCTCTTATCATAGAATTCTACTGTGTGTCCGTGTCATATATGCATAATTCCTATTATCTACCCTTTACCCCTACTCTAGTCTAGTCGGTGTATTAAGTTAGTAGATACATGATGGTGAACTATCAATGTCTTTATCCATTGTTTCCCAGTGGTAAAATATAAATAACGATACCTGGAATACTCCCGGTAAAATGCTACAATAGTTTTCTGTGCGCTTGCGGAATCCTTCAAATTTTAATTGTGCATAAGAAATACCAACAGGCCCGCAATTGCAGCGTGCAGCTCCCAGCTCGGACGGCCAGCCTCCTCCCCTTCTCCTTCTCCGCTCCCTTGGGGGCCTTCAAGAAGAGGACGGCCTCGAAGAAGTAGAGCCAGAGGTCCCAATGGGCCTCAACTCCAAGGTACCCCTCACACAGGGCGACGAACACCGCCGCCTGCGTGATCGAGTTGGGGGCGAGGTTGTGTAGCTCTAGGCCATAGTACTCCAGGAGCGCCAGCAGGAATCGACCTACCGGCATGCCGAACCCGCGCTCGTGGAACGCCGTGAAGCTCACGACCTACCCCTCCAGCGGTATCGGAAACCGGTGCTCGGGCGGCGGCACGACCCACTCCGGCTTCGGGATGGCGGAGCGGGGGCACAGAAGACCCTTCTCCACCAACGCCGTCAGCTCGGCCTCCGTGACCGAGCACGTCTCCCAGTCCTCCGTTCCGATGATGTCAACCTTTGGCGCCATCGAGAAGAAGGGGCAGGGCGGGGCAACGGCCTTGGCGAGGTTTTCTCTCCCCTCTCTTCTCTTTTCCTTCTCTCCGAGGCGCTCGAGCGACTTCCGGCAACGGTGAAGGCGAGAGCAGGGCAATGGCTTTGGGAAGGCGAGAGGAGGGCAGCAGACCACCGCCGCCCGTATATTTATACCCGGTGCAACCCTAGTCGATTCACCTTCCTGTATTTAATGCGTATCGGTTCCTGATTTTTCTACTCGATTGCGCTTCACACGGAACCCCAGGCACCCGCGCACGAGCGGCCGCAGCCACATGGGATCGGGAAAACGCACGCACATTGCAGGGTTCATCCTCCATAGAGGATCCCGGCTCACGGAGCCCGGAGCCCTGGCACCGTGCGTGGCAACGATGGCGGCCGCGGCGGCGCGCACGCCGCCGTCCACGTCCCATGTGGGACCCACGGGGCACGCTGCGTGCGCGCGCCAACCGCCTCGGGCATGGTGGCCCACCACTTCTCCCGGCCGCGGACGCCCGAATGGGCCGCCCGAAAAAGACGCACCCACGTCCCCACGGCGGGGCAGACAGGGGTTTCCTTCCCCATGAAGGAGCCCGGGCGACAGCCCATTTACGGTCCAGAGGCTCGGAGGCTGGCCCACCAGTGGGTTCGACAGCCGCCTCAAGCCACCAGAGTCAGGGATGGCTCGGACGGTCTCATACACAGCCTAGCCCTGCGCAAGCAGGGACCGTCCCCGCCGTGTCCGAGGCCAGCGAGGCAGTCTGAGTTAGGGGGATCCCGTGTGGGAGTGCACCGAGCCCTCGGGACCTAGCGGATAGGACCCGAGCCCCGCCTCAGACACGCCTTGTAGGCTCTAATGGAACGCGCCTCGGGCCCAAATTTACCCCAACGAACGGGGCACGGGCGTTCCACTTGGACTTACCCGTTAACAGCTCACCATATCTAACCATGTTCGACACACATCGACGACAAAGATGGCAAAATCCACCCTCCTCTCTGCAGAAGGGATGCTGAGGTACGGGCAAAACTAACGACTAAGTACCGCTCGGCCGTCCCACACCAGGGTGGGGCTCGGGGGCTCCCTTGGCGCAGAGGCTGAGCGTGGGAAACGTCATCTAACTTGCCGAACTCCTGGACGAGCCGACGGGCCCGGGGGCACGGCAAACGAAAGGGACACCCCCACCAAAACACACGCAAGCCCTCGGAGGAGTGCCCACACTCCTCCAAGGCCTCGGGGGCTACATCCGGCGGGTGCGCTCGCGCGCCCCCACCGGAGAATATGGCTTCTGAGACAAAAACACCATGGCGAACGAACTCACACCCTCGCCAAATGCGTATAAGCCCTCGAAGGAGTACACACACTCCTCCGAGGCCACGGGGGCAACACCCACCCGGGTGCGCTTGCGCGCACCCCGCAGAGAAAAGCCCGAGATACCTAACAAGCGCGCCCGGCAGAAATCTGGCTCAAAGCCACAACCTCCGAACGAGTGCACCCACTCCTTCGAAGGTTCGGGGGCTACTGTCGGGTACCAAAATAGGGCCCCCAGACAAGTCATATAAACCGGGCCCAACAAACGCAAAGCCAGGCCTCACAACAACAAAACGCGGCCCATCAAGGCCCAGCAAGCTCCTTTCCGCCTCGTCTGAGCCCTTCCCCGCCGAAGCCCTCGGACGGGCGCTGGCCTTCCGCCTCGTCCGAACCCTCCTCGCCGAGAGCCTCGGACGGGCGCTAGCTTTCCGCCTCGCCCAAGCCCTCCCTGCTGAGGCCTCGGACGAGCTCCCGCCTTTCGACTCGCCTAAGCCCCTGCGCCTACGCCTCGGACAGGACGCACCGCATTTCCTAGTCAAACCAAGCCTCTGACTGGACGTATATCTGCCGCCCGCCTCTCTACAGTTCTTGTCAGAGTGACGCAATCCCTTGGCAGGATAAGGAGGCCGCCCCATCACTGTTCACGCCCGCGCTCAGGGTTTCGTCATCCTCCACAGTGACGGCCATGCCTACCACTGTGGGGCACTATTTTGCCTACTTTCTGTGACAGGTTAAATCATCGAAGCCTCGGGACGCCGCCGCCACGCCAAGGGCCGTCATCCGTGTCATCCTCCTCCGCGGGGGGGTCGTCAGTGGGGCGCCCGGTCAAACAACAGTCCCTCCCGGGTTTTCTGAGCCCGGGATGGGCAGCGACTGCCCCGATGACCATCCCCCCGGTGCCAACTACTCCACGTACGGCAAGAGGCCCGAGGCCCTCCGAGCCTCGGACGCAAGGCGAGTCAAAGCTACAGCAAGCTACAGGGCTCGGACATGCCCTCCATCGCCACTCCGCCAACCCACACAGGGACAGATGTCTTCTCCACCGTCAGGACTGGGGAGGTGACGCCCCACAGCTACGCCCATGACCAACAGTGTCCGGCCATGCCCAACAGAGCCGCCACCCACTCCGGGGCCTCAGCACAAGGAAGGCTGCCGGCTCCGAGGCCTCGGATCAGGGAAGGAAGACGCTCATGACCCCTTCACGTGTACATCCACCCTTTGTAAACCCCATCCTCCCCTTACGGCTATAAAAGGGGACGACGTGGGCCCTTAGCGGGCAAGCTGATACGAGCACGATATTGGCACTCCACTCAATCAACCACGAGATTTGGGACCAGCGTCCTCTCTCAACCGCTTGTACACCCCTACCTACAAGCACCTTGGTGCAAGATAATACAAGTCATCCCCCCTCATTGGACGTAGGGCCTTCTTTTGTCCGAACCAGTATAAATTCTTGTGTCCATCTTGCACACCTTCCGGAGTTGGGAGCACGTACCATAAATTTACTTGTTGGCGCTAGAACCACCCGCTTTTAGCAAACGGCAGGATATATCTAGGCATCACAAAATACAACTCATTTATACTACGTGGATATTTAAAATACACCATAAAAATCACATGTATAACAAAAAAGAAGGAAACTAATTAATTATAGTAAACTAAAGAAAAATGGGTTCAAGAAAATAAAAAATAGAAATATTAAAAATAAAAAAAAATAAGATACCTAATTAAAGTAAAATAAAAATAAAAACTCTTAGATATTATAAAATATCATAAAATATATCATAGAACACCACATATATACTACATGAACGTGGCAGATATATTAGAGAACATCACATGTATACTACACGAACATAAAAAATACCTTATAGAACATCACACGTATACTATGTGAACATTACAAAAATACCTCATAGAATATCACATGCATACTATCTGAACATCAGAAAATATATGGTAGAACACTACATTTATACTACATGAACATGACAGATATATCATAGAACATCACATATATGCTATACTGAATATAAAAAAATACCTCATAGAACATCATAATTATACTACATGAATATTACAAAAATACCTCATAAAACATCATATGTATACCACCTGAATATCACGTAATACATGGTAGAACATCACATATATATTAAAAGTACAAATATATAAATAAAAACAAATAATATAAATAGACAATAAGGAAAGATAAAATAAAGCATAATAGAAAAAACTTAAAAGAACATCACATGAATATTGTTTGATAAACCTATAAATTAAGAAATATTCCATTTGTACCACAAGACATACAATGTACATATAATAAAGCACAAAAATGAAAATAATTAGAGTAAAACTAAAAAAGAAAACATGAAATGAAAATAAGAAAATACATAGAATACATAAAAGGAAAGATAAAAGAAAAAATAAATAAAAGAAAAGAAAGAAAACAAAAAATAACAAAACATGGAAAGGAAAAAAATTAATTAATTAATTAACTACATAAAATAAATAAAGAAATAAATATCCATGAAATAAAGTTAAAACATGAAATAAAGAGAAACTAATTAGAGTAAAATAAATAGTAAATAAAAAATATATTTATAAGATAAAGAAAAAAAATGAAGAAAGAAAAAAAAAGAAATATGAGAAATAAAACAATGATAAAGAAAATAAATTGAAAGGGAAAGAAAAATAAAATTAAAATGTGTGGAAACTCATGAAATAAAATTAAAATAAAAAAGAAATGAAAATAAAAAAATAAATGAAATTAAAAGGTGTGGAAACTCATGAAATAAAATTTAAATGAAAGAGAGACAAAATAAAACAAAAACAAAAAAAAAGAACAAAAGAAAATAAAATAAAATGAAGAAGGTTCACGTTACCACCCGGAAGTCACGATGCCAGAGTACAGGATGTCCGACTCGTACGGAATAGCAAATCACGATGCCAGAGTACAGGATGTTCGACTCGTACGGAATAGCAAATCACGGGAGCCCAATGAGAGTCCAAGCTATTGGGCCAATAGAAAAATGAGCCAAAAAACAAAAAAAAGCTGAACACTCCGTGGGGTGCTGTGCGGGGGGGTCAGAGCGCTGCTCGGGTCCGACTGGTCGGAGGTGAAGATTCCCGCTGCCTGCCCGCCGGTCTGCGCTGCGGTGCGGGTGCGGCCGTGTCGCCACTCGCCACCCCGGCCGGCGGCCGTTTCGTTTCCTCGATGCGCTGGTGTGTCCGTACATGCTGTCGCGCACACCCAGACGAGATGCCTTTGTTATTAAGTGGTGGCAATGCCAAAGTCAGATGGCGCAAACAACTGGCAGATTGAGGCAATTGTTAGTTTAAACGAACAATGTTGGGATCCTACGATTCGGCTCCTCGGGTGTATTCAACAAATCAAACCTTCAGACTTCGTCAGTGGATGCAGCAACGTCTGGGTATTAACGTCTTATGAGACATGGACACAACGAATTTGTACCTTATCTTAGTATTTTGATATTCAAATTGATGTTTAAATCCTTGAGTAAAAAGTTTTAGATATCACATCAGAAATGTCGGCGCATATTTGAAATAGTAAAAAGAAATTACAAAACTCGCAAGGAAACCACGAGACAAAATTTTTAAACATAATTAATCAGTTATTAACAAATTTTTACTATAGCACCACGTTGTCAAATCATAGAGTAATTAGGCTCAAAACATTCGTCTCATAAGCTAACACAATGTATACAATTAGTTATTTTTAGTCTAATTAATTCTCCATTCATCTGTCTAAAAGTTAGGTGCCTATTTGGCATAGCTCGCAACAGCTTCAGCTTCATAAAGTTGTTGAGAGTTTTTTTTATTTGCCAAACATCACTTTTAAAACAGCTTTATGGGTGAAATTATTTTTTCCTTCTCTCACAAAAGGATAAGTTGGATGAAGCTGAAAAAATGGCTTTTCATAGCTCACTCTCTTACAATCATGGATGAAGTTATTGGTAAAACTATTTTGCCAAAAAAATACTCAACTTCACCTAAAAAGTTATTTATGAAGCTATTTTTAAACAGCTTTATTAGTAAAGCTGAGCTATACCAACCAGAGCCTAATATGATAGGTGAAAAGTTTTAAAAAAGAATTAAACATTTATCCTTAATAAAATGCCTCATAGTTAGGATTCTCATATGTTAAGCGCTAGTGTTAGTGTTTGATGACTATTTAAAAACAATGTTACTAGCCCGTCCGTCCTTTTTATTTTTTTATTGTCAGTCGTTCTGACTCTTCTTTTTCTATGTGCATAATTGTTGCCCACCACTCTTTTCGTGAGGACAATCAGCCTATTTTTTCCGTATAGAAAGGTTCCGATCGCGGATATCACACCGGCCGGGCCGGCCGTCCGCCGTCGAACTAGGCTCGGCAACAGGATCGCTCGGGGACAGGACTGCTGCCACGGCCGCGGGCGCCCCACGTGCTTGCAGAGACACAGCTCGAGTATTCCTAGCAGTTCCACGCTCGGGCGCAGCCATTGCATTGAATTCAAGTTACTCCGATCCAGTCGCTCCGTGCCGCACTGCACGCACGCGATGACACAACGTACTACTACGTACGTACAGTACGCAGCAACGCAGCCCGGCCGGCGGCGTACGTAGCGTAGTGCGTTTCTTATATTTGTCATTTTCGTATGGATTTTTAGTTTGAATTTATATCTTAACTTTTAGTGTGAGTACATATTTATATATGTACTTTGGATGCGTCAAGTTTCAAAAGTTTTAAACAGCCTAAATATATTTTTTTCAAATTAGTTTCCATGTTTGTGAATCCTTCTAACTTTCTTAATAACCAACACGTCTCATGTTTAACTAAATTTATAACAAAATAATATTTAAATTCTTTATTAATTATAATTATATTTTGTAATGTTACATTTTTTTTTAAAATTCTCTTTACAATAATTTTGGTCGAGACTTGAGATACTTTATAACTCTTTATAAAAGATTTAACTTGCAATCTGAGATGGAGTGCCGGCCCTAAGGGGAGGGCAGGTTGTGCGACGCCCTAGGGCGTAGGCGGGATGGGGGCCCAAGCCTAGGTATATAGAACCCCATACCCACTACCGGAAACGGCTTCAATGCCAAGTGTTTTGCGTTTTGCCAAGTGTCAAAAAGCGGACACTCGGCGAAGAGTAACTTTGTCGAGTGTTATGGGAAAAACTCTCAGCAAAATTGGCACACACGGCAAAAATATTTTTTTGCTGAGTGTCAACTTTCGGCAACATAAAACACAGGGCAAACTGCCTATTTTGCCGAGCGTAAGCTCTCGGCAAAATAGTACACACGGCAACGAGTGACGGGGGCGGCCGCTGTCAGAAGTTTGCCGAGCGCATGTCATTAGCACTCGGCAAACTTGACGCTTTGCTTTGAGTATCCCTTCTTGACACTCGGCAAACAATTTTTTTTTAAAATTTGGCTTCCAATTTTTTCTGTAGCCTTCCTACACTTGGTGGAGCTACATGTTTCAATTTGGCACGATTCTCATACATTTTGCTATATTTCCTTAGTTTATTTTATTTGATTAAATTTTTTTTTGGAAGATGCCAATTTGAACTGCAAGTGCGTTGGAATATAAAATTTTTTTGAATGAAAAAAATGGTACTAATGAAAGGTAGTGTTATTTATGGCGGTATCCAGTAAATGACCGAAATTTCACACATCTTCCAGCCACGGCACTCGGCAAACCGACCACATTTCGCCGTGTGCACTCCAAATGACACCCGCAAACATAAGGGATTTGCCAAGTGCCCAGGCCACGACACTCGGCAAAACGCCCACATTTCGCTGTGTGCACTACACCGAACACTTAGCAAACATAAGAGATTTGCTGAGTGCCAGGCTTTCGGCACTCGGCAAATATGATGTCTTCGTTCAAACATCGTCGTTCCCTTTGTCGAGTGTCTGGCACTCGGTAAATGGTTTGCCGAGTGCCCGACAAGTAACACTCGGTAAATCATTCTTTGCCGTTAAATTTTTCACCGTGAGTAATTTGCCGAGTGTTACACTTAGCAAACCGTTTGCCGAGTGTTTAGTTGCGTTTACCGAGTGTCGTAGACACTCGACAAAACGCCTGTTTCCAGTAGTGACCCTTTGGAGTTTAGCTTTAGCTAATTACGTGGCCCATCAGAATTAGTTTGGAGGCAAGGCGTCAGGACCCGATCAGCTGAACCGCAAATGCCCGTCCAGTACTGCGCCCGTCGCCGCAATTTCTTCGCGTTTCTCGCGATCGCGGCCGGCGGCTCACAAGATCGCAGTGCTGATCAGGCGATCAATTCACCACGCGTCCACACGACAGTATATATGGCCATGCAGCCCGAGGCCCGGTGACCATCGGCCCCAGGCCAGCACGACCCGTGTGACCAGGCTATGCCTGGGCCGCCACCTTGGCTTGTGGCACGGCACGGGCATGGCCCGCTCCAGCGGGGTCGGCACGACGGTAGCCCGGTACTTCCAGGCCTGCTAACTATCTTCATTTGCTGTAAGGCCTGCTACTATGAGCCCACCACCAGTCCACCCTAGAACGTCGGCCGCCGCCCCTTCCGCGAGGCCGCGAGACTTCCGCGAGTCGCGACCAGGGAGCGCACGCCCCCACAGCGACGGAGACAACTAGCAACGGCGCCGCCACTTCTCCGCCTCACTCTCCTCTCTTTCTTCCTCTCTCGATTCACTGCTCCTGCCCGAGCTCGACCGATGAGATGCCGAGAAACAAGCACGCTGCTTCCCATCCGGCCGCCGCCTCGTCCTCCCCTCCTCCCTAGTGAATTTTCCCCGCCCTCGAGCTCCGCCCGGCCGGTATTAGTCGGCTGCCGCGACCTTCTCCTCATGTCCTCGCCTCACCCGGCCCGGCCGGCGCCCGCCCAGCTCCTCGCGGCGGCACCGGCACCGCACTGGCGCATCGCCCGGCTCTAGGTGCGCAGCCGTGGCGCGGCGCGCGGTGGCGCCGAGGGAGCTCCTCCGATGGGCGATAGGGTCATGCTCTTGGGCCGCCCGGCACGCGAGGCGCGTCGTGCTCTCGGGTCGGCCCGATGGCCCATGGGTTGTGCCTTGGGCCGAAGGCCAGGCACGAAGCCTGCAGCGGCACGGCCCGTGAGGCCCGGATGGCCCGTCGAAGCATGACCCCCATCGGGCCGGCACGATCCGTTGGCCATCTATACACGACAGGGCCTACGCGATCCAGAATCTAGAGCTCGAGACGATGGCGGTGAGGCGGTGACTAGGACGCAGACACGCAGGACTGCAGGAGGCATCCAATCTTGCCATCTTGGTATGGTTATTGTCTTGTGCCTTTCGTGGATCTTGATCTGAATAAGTTCATGATCAAATATAAATACATGATAAATTAGTACATATATATATTATAAGATTTTATACATGGTTTAGAGAGGCCATTACGACGAGTTCGTCAGAGGGTCCACAAATTTCTAGGGCCAGCACTGCTGAGATGGAGGTAGTAACACGCACTGTATAGCCACCGTCTTCGAGTTATGACGTGTAGTGATGATACTATCTTTACTCCTATACTGCACATGGTACTGGTATATACGGAGTACGTAGCTAGTACTGGATCCGCCGTATGTGGTGTGTGTGGGCGTGGGCGTGTGGCCCTAACCCTTATAATAATGGAAGTGATGACGACTGAATGAAAGCAGTATACATGGGGGCGTACGGGGAAAAGATATGGAGTAGCACTGTAGCAGATCAGATGAGGGTACATGCCGGCTGGTCGCCTCGTGTTTATTTATTGCGCTCTTGGATTCGATCTGCTACAGCAACTGACTGGCCGGGCGCGGGCGGCACGGAACGTCTTTGAATTCGATTCTAGTAGGTTGCATTGCATGCATGCATGCATTCAGGATACAGCAGCTCCAGTACGGGACGATGATGCCGCCTGCGCATGACCATGCACGGCGGTGAGTGAAATTATTATTGACATAACACGTAGTAGTACTAGGAGGAGTACTGCTGCTCGTCCTGCGTAGTACCGGCCTGAGCACAGTCGTCGTGCAACCTCTATTATATCGATTGAACGACGGCCTGATCTGAACGGACACCCTGAAGCTGATTGATGATCCTTGTTACAGCCCCGATTGCATGCACGGCACGATTCCTCACCGTCTCCGTGTGTGTGTGGCGAGGGATGGAGGAGCGAGGGAGGGAACAGGGAAGGCGACGGCGTCGGCCCGTGGGGGGGGGGGGGGACGTGTACGGGATCGATGCCGCACAAAATCGCCGTGTGCCAATGGAACGCAGGGTCGGATAATTAACGCGGTGTGGGGCCAGGTCTGCAAAGGAAATTGAATTCCAAATTAAGCAGGCAAGCAGCAGGGGCAGCACTGATCGCCCCTAGCTACTTCGTAGACGCCGTACCACAGTACCAGTGGCTTAATTTGAAGGCTGCCGGGTATAGATGTGCAACGGCCGGCCCGGCCCCCCGCACGGCACAGGCCTGTGCCAGGCACGGCGCAATAGGGCCTGCCGTGCCGTCGAGCCGCGCCGCTATAGTCCTTCGTGCCGAGGTGACAGCCTAGACACGGACTGTCGGGCCACTTTCCGTGCCGGCCCGACTCGGAAAGCACGGTCTTTTTAGCAAACCGTGCTAGCCCGAGGCCTACGTCCATGCCACCGAGCAGCAAGCACCCATGCTGGAGAGGAGCCGGAGCTGCGGCGGCGCCCATTCCAGAGGGGAGGAGGGAAGGGGAGACGACCGCGAGCCGGCGAACGCCCATGTTCTGGCTGCGGCGTTCTATCGCTGCGGCGCGTGGAGGAGGCCAGCGGCGGCAGCGCGTACATATGATGCTAGAGCAGTCGGCGACACATAGAGAAGGCATGTGCTTGGTGGCGAGGCGGAAGGCGGAGCAAGGAAGGAAGGGAAGTGCGTGCGAGGCCGCGAGCGGAGAGAAGGAGGACGGAGCACGACTCGCGGCGGCAGAAATGTGGAGGGACGAACGACGAAGGGAAGCCGGTTGAGCTGAGTAAGTCTAGAAAAGGATAAGGTAGGAGTGTGTTGGCCTGTTAAGAAACATATTGGCTGTAGTATTAAAAGCCAGTTAAGGTAATATCGGGCCTAGCACCAGACTGAGGCTCCATATCATACCACCCAGCAGTGGCCGAAGCATGACCCTATGCATCGGGCCGTGCAGGCTCGGCCGGCCCTCGGTGCCGAGCGAGGAGGCCCCTCCCTTCCCTGCCTGCAGGCTAGCTCGACTGGCACGAGCGCGCGGCTAGGCTATCCGCACTCTTCGTCCTCTAAAACCATACTCCAAAGGAATATTCCATCCTGGTCATCAAAATTTCATTCTCTATACCACTTTCTCCCGCACTCATCCATACGCTATCTCATACTCCATCTACCGTGGGGCCCGCTTGTCAGAGTTTTTTTAATACTAAATTCACCCCACGCCGGCCACTCCTCCACTCTCTCTCTCTCTCTCTCTCTCTCTCTCGGCGCAGCGGCTCCCGTCCCTCGGTTCCTCCGCCTCCATGCTCCTCCTCCCTCTCACAGCGCCGGGCGCGCGCGATGGAGCGCCCGGCGAAGCGAAGCGGCCGGGCGCTCGTCCTCCCGCCCGGGCGAAGCGGCGGCAGCGCCGGGCGAAGCGAAGCGGCCGGGCCCGCACGGCGGCGAGCGGCGCTGCCTCCCAACCTCCGCGGCGGAGCGCGGCGCCTGCTCGAGGCTGTCGGGCGTGGCGCGGGCGGGCGGCGCCGTCGCTCACCTCCCGTCGCGCTGGGCGCCGACGACGGCGCAACTCGCGCTCAGCTCGAGCGTGCTCCTCTCCATCTCGGGCGGAGCGTGCGGGCCCGGAGGTGACGCGAGGCGCCGCCGAGGGCGCTGGCGGTAAGCGGGCGCTGGCGGGCGGGTGGCGGCTACGGGCGCGCCGGTAGCTGGTGGCTCATGAGCGCGGGCGCGACGACTCGGCTCGCTGGCGGCGGGGGCGAGAACGCATATGGCGCGTCCGGGCAGTAGCACGAGGGAGGCCGGGCCAGCCGCAGGGCGCCGTGGTCGGTGGCGGGCGAGCATGCTCGTCAGCGCCGGGCGCTTCGCCGGCGCTTCCCGCGCTGGGCGGCGTTGCTGCTGGCTGGCGTTCCCGCTGGCCGGCGGCGCAGGCGAAGCGCACGGAGCAGGCGGCGAGCTCGCCGGTGGTCACACCTCCTCCACGGCGGCGGTGGCCTCCTCCCTCTTCTCTCTCTGTCTGTCGGCGCGTGGTGGGGCCGGGGCAGGCGATGGCGTACGCCCGGTACAGCGGCAAATTTACCGTCGGAAGCCTCTCTTCCCGGATGAGCTGGCGTTTTCCAGTACGCCGCTGCACGGTTTTCATGCGCCAAATATCGCTTCCGGATGGGATGGAGTATGCGAGTGCGGTCAGCCTAAAGCTGGATCGGTCCGGAGGACGCGCGACGAATCGAAGCCGCGCGCGCCTGGGCGAGCGAGCGCGTCGGTTCGGACCGAGATGTGCGTGCGTGCTGCGTCCTGTGTCCAGTGCAGTGCCATGCATGCCGCGCCGCGGGCACGGAAAGAACGTGCACGAACCGCAGCATACTACAGTGCTCTTCCTTCTTCCTACTAGGGACTAGGGAGTATGGCCATGCATGCGTGCATAGCATAGTACTCCTATGCTACTCGCTCGGTTGCTGCTATACTAGGCTGCCGGGACCCGGGAGGGGAGAGCCTAGCGGCTGCAGCGCGGCCTGTCATCGGATCAGGGAATTGAAGCCGAGACCGACGTGAAAGGTTCAAATTAATGGTCTGTTCGAAGAAGCAGTAGTACTTTTTGTTCGGTCCAGTGGTTTTTTTTTTTTTTTTTTTGGTAATTTGGAGTGAGAATAATGACATTCTTTACTTTACTGCTCCGGTACAGTGCCGAGATTCCTCATCGAGCTTTGTTTAGATGGTAAATGTTAGAAAAATTTGGAAATATAGCATTTTATTTATATTTGGCAATTATTGTTCAATCGTATACTAGTTAGGCTCAAAAGATTCGTCTCGTAATTTACAATCAAATTGTCCAATTAATTATTTTTTAACTTACATTTAGTGCTCCATGCGTCATTTACTAAAAATTGATGTGATGAAGAGGAAGTAAAAAACTTAGAATTTAAAATGAATCTAAACAAGACGCTAGTCATCTTCGTCGTCTGATTCGTCCAGCAGAAGTTGGTGAACAAACAGTGTAGGTATATTCGTGACACCGCAGGCACATCTTAGCCACCAACCCGTATATGGGAGGATCCAACGGACCAACTCACTCCGTCCCTAAATATGTGTTGTCGCAAAAATACGTGTCACAGGTTAATTTGATTTATAGAAAATACGTGCAATATTTATATCCCTAAATAATTTTATTAAAAAACTAGATCCAAAGATCTTTCCGATAATACTAATTATAATACTAATCGATAATATTTATTATTTATTAAAATTGTCGGCAGTTGTTTCTCGGAAAGAAGCGACACTTATTTAGAGACGGAGTGAGTACTAATTATCAGCTACTGTAACTATTAATTCTATTGGGAGGTTTACGTTAATAAAATTACAGTAGGGGCGCGTCCCTTCTGTTTGTCTAAAAATGTTGCTAACATGTGTTAATATTTTATATACATTTTTAAATTTGCTAATTAACCACCTATTAGCATGTGGATCTAAACATACTCTTATAAAAATTAGCAATTACTTTCTCCATCTTAACTTATAGGATGTTTGATTTTTTAACATCAAGTTTGACCACTGTCTTATTAAAAAAAAATTTATAAAATATTATTTCTTTTTTTCATAGCTTGCTTTATTGATAAAAAGTTCTTTAAAAATAACTTAAATTTTACTACTTTTGTACAAATTTTTTTAAATAAAATGAATGATCAAACTTGATGTTGAAAAAGTCAAACATCTTATAATTAGGATGGACAAAGTATTAGCTAGTAGGTACCTAAATTTTAGTGCTATACAATAAAGTATCTGATATCAATTGACCCCTTTAACAAAGAAAGATATAAATACTACATCCTAAGTTTAACTTAGATTTGTAGAAAAATATGAGCAACATTTATATCTTCAAATAAGTCTATCATTAAAATGAATTCAACGCTTGCAAGACACCTATGATTTACTTAGTTAGTCTTGATTTAGTCACATTCCTCGGAAATTGCTCATAGGAGTAAAATAAGTGCGCTTGTATTGTTGTACGTGCGTGTCATGCATGTCTTTTTAAACAACTAGAAGACCATGCTGGCGAATTACGGATAGGTTAGTCTTTTGCTAATTAAACTCCTTATTTGATCCTAAAATTATTTGCATATCTTGTTTTTTAAGACGGAATAAGTACCTTTGTCCTAAAATATATTGGACCTTAAACCGTCTATGTCAAATAACACATTCCTCCGACAGGATTAATAATAATATTAAGGAATATGTTTTTCCTACTTTACCTATCGATGTTGAAAATGTCAACACTCTTTTTATTTATAAATTTAGTCAAATTCCATACTCTTTTAACTTAAAAAGAACTTAAACTCCTTATATTTCAATACAAATAATGTCTTGTACTT
>JADLZL010000527.1:0-27973 GCA_015844335.1 Chrysopogon serrulatus | reverse complement strand
TGCTATGGGACTAGCAAAGGTTAAGCATGGGGGAGTTGTTGACCGGTCGTTATTGCATGAATTCAACTGTCAACTAGCCATGAAAAGGATGCAATTGTGATCACCAAAGTAGGTATAGGGTTTGCACTAACAGAATTCCACGAGTTTTGGTGTTTCACTATTTCTGCAGGTGTAAACTGGAAAAGACGCAATCCCGTGAGCTTATCGGAACATAGAACGGAAATTGGGCGCCACGGCAACGCAGGAAGATTCTAGAAGAGACTAGAAGACACCACGCCGAGCGGAGGACTAGCGGCCACCGGGGGGGACCGGCCGGTCCCACCCTGCACCGGGCTGGTGCAGGCCCCGGCCCAATCGGGCCCGCTTCGCCCAGGTTGCTCCACCGCCTTAGGGTTTCAATCTCGGCCGTCCGCCAAAGTCGGTTTGATCCAAGGGCTCACGTTCATCCCACCGGGCTATAAAAGAAGGGCAGGACCCCCCTGGGAGGGGCATCCCCTGAAACCCTAATTCATTATTCGTTGGGATCCATTTGAGAGGCGTCCCTTGAAAGGATCATACTCTCATGGAGATCAACACACCAGGGAGATTAGGGCTAGACTCTTCAATGTAATAGTTGAGTAACTTGAGAGCTAGGGTTGAGAGGCTTCATTCGGATCTCGCCGTGGAGCCTTGGAGGTCCGTATATCTTTGTATCTTATCTTTGCAACACTTATGCTTTAGTATATTTATCTTCTCTATTTACTTCTATGCCTTATTTGTATGGTTAGTGTAGTTATTGCATCTTAGCATAGGAGCTCCGCCTGTATTAGGTGCTCTAGTTATTACGTGTAGCTAGAGTAGTAATCGATAGTGTAGACATGGTGTCTAGGCTATAGGTTACCTGAGGTTGCGCCGAATTCTTACGGTTAGTTGTGGTAGCCCATAGGGGTGACAGCTCTATGCGGCCTTCGTATTCCACCACGTCGGGGTTGGAGATTCGTAGGGCTTTTGGCAGCCTTCCCCAACTACCTTCTTCCCAGTCTTATTCGAGAGTTGGAAAGGTACTGCTGCCCCGAAGTGCTATTGTGTGTGCTATACTTACCCATGCATTCGTTACATTCTAGTGTCAACTAGAATAGAACCCGAGTAATAGAGAAGTACATAGGAACCTTGAACTCTCCTTTAGTCCGCTCAAGTTAGCTGACTATATATTATAGGATTCTCCTCTGTGTGTGATATTGTGCATAACTCTTATCATTTACCACTTACCCCTGCTTAGGTCTAGTTGGTATACTAGTTATTAGATACATGATGGTGAATTATCAATGTCTTTAGCCATTGTTTCCCAGTGGTAAAATATAAATGACAACCTGGTAATACTCTGGGTAAAATGCTACAATGGTATTTGATCTGTGCGCTTATGGATACTATTTCTATATTCTAAATGGTGGCATGATTTAATACCACACCTCTTGGTGTTATTGCCGGGGATGACAACTTGGCATTCTAGTAGCGATGCTATGCCCACAAGCATTTTTAGCGCCGTTACTAGAGATAACATTAAGAGGTGTCAACAGCCACCATCAGGCGTAATCCACACCGGGGTGAGGATCGGGGCACGGACACCGACCCACGCTCCAACACTCACGGTCTTCTCAGAGTCAGAAACCGGAGCCGAAGACCTACAAGAACAAAAGAAGCTAAAGACAAATGATACCAAAAGGAAGAAAAGAAGTCAGCACTTACTTAGGAGCACGACGAATAGCAAGTCGAGGACGAGGAGGCAGAGGTGGCATAACCACATCCAAACCCACTAACAACTCGGCGGTGGAAGGAGGAGGACCCGGCAAGGGTCCCAAGACTGGGGAAGGAGAAGAAGTCGCACGGGGGCTACAAAAAGCCAAGTCAGAACAAAACAACAAGAAGTATGTGTACCAAAACCAAGAAGGCAACACGTATCGATGAAGAAGGGGAGAATCATCAACATCTTCAGCCTCGTCTTCAAAAAGAAGAACAGATACACCGCCTACCGAAGAGAAGAATCAAGACTACTCTCCAAAAAAGAGCAAGCAAAAGTAAAACCAAACAACCTCTCACCTATCAGAAGGTTACCTGATGGCTGAGGGGAAGGAGAAGAATGCGCCCGTTTCTGCGCTGCTGAAGAAGAAGAATCTCCTGCAGTAGGTCTCCTGGCACCAGCACGAGTAACTCGAGGAAGGGCCACCGGCTGGTAAGGAACATACTCAATGGTTTCCATCACAGAAATACCCGGCAAAACAACTCGACCTTCAGATACCTGGCCAGCAGCCGAAGGAGCAGGTGGAGGAACAATCTCTCCATCAACATAGAGAGAGGCATCAGCATTAAAATCCCTGCCAAAAGGCTTCAAAAAAGACAAGAAACTAGTCAAATCTCAATCAAAAAAGAACTCGGAAGTATAGATACAAACAGGAAGACACACTCACAGCAGGGGGGCTTATCAGCAGAGTACTCGAAACCAATCACTGGGACCACCGACGCGCCTTTAAGATCTTCTGGAGACGAACAAGCATCTCATCATCTGACAACTCGGTCGTGGCCACCATACGAGAGGGATCCTCGGCACCCGAGTACTCAAAACCAAAGTGCTCACGGGCCTTCAAAGGTTGTACTCGGCGACGAAGATAACTTGCCACAATAGCAAAGCCAGACAAGCCATTCTGCTTCAAGTATTTAATCCTATTGAAGAGAGGTTCAAGAAGAGACAACTCCGCAGAAATGCTCTTTCTCCCACTGATCATTAGGAACAGGCGGGACCCCCGAGTAGGTTCGGAGTGCTGGAGCACCAGCACCACCATCAAGATTACCAGCATAAAACCACTCGGACCGCCAATCCTTCACAGAATCAACAAGGTCGTACTCAAAGAAGTGGCTCGACTTACGCCCCTGCCGGAATTGAATCCCACATCCACCAAGGGTGTGGAGGGAATCATTGCGGGGCTGCGGCTTGAGACGGAAAAGAAAACGGAACAGATTTAGGGAAGGAGGAATGCCAAGGAAAGTCTCACAAAAATGAACAAAAACAGAAAGATGAAGAACCCCATTCGGGGTAAGATCATGAAGAGAGATGGAAAAGAAGCGAAGAAAACGGTGAAGGAAGGAACAAGCCGGCAAACAAAGCCCGGCACGAATAAAAGAAACAAAAAACACAATTTCCCCTGGGCGAGGAACAGGAACACGATGCTCACCAGGAGCAACCCAACCGGAGAACTCCTAGGGCTGGATCATACCCAGGTCTTGCAGCTCGATCAAATGCTTCTCCTGAGTAGTCGGGGGAGGGAAGTTCTTCGCGGTGCCCTTCATTGCAGCAAACTCAGGGTTCAGCTGCTCGTCGACCTCCTCCTCAAGAACAGGCTTCTCGACTACCGGCTTCTAGGACGCAACTTTCTTCCTACCCATACAATGAAGCAAAGAAGAAGGGGGAGAGAATGCGCAGCAATGCCAAGAACAAGATTGGGGAATTTTTTTCGCTCCGGCGTTAGGGTTTCGAAAGCAAAGGCAAGGTGAAGGAGAAGAACAGTAACCACGGGTAATTTATAGCCCAGTCATCAAGGCCCACTTAAGGGGCAACGGTAAAAAGACCAACGGATACAAGGCGCAGAAACAGGAAGGGCCCAGTAAACCCTTAAATCTCGGGATAACGGTCCTTATCCCGTTACCTACCAACGATAAAATATCGTACCGTTACAAGGAAGGATAGCTTTGCCAAAATTATCATAACAAGTCGACACCAAAGAAGACGGCCATGAACAACCCCAGTCGAGGGAAGCCAGTCAACTTCTGAGCCAAAACAAGTCTACTCAAAGATAGACAGTCTTCATATCAATCAAGAACAAGTCGGCTCAAAGGCGGACATCCATAAACCCAAGACAAAACAAATCAGATCATTGCAGGATCAAATATTTTTCAGTATTACAGGATACAAGGTTACAAGTCTTACAAGACCCATCGAATTCAGAAAGAACATTAAAACAACGGCTACAAGGAACCCTGTAGAATTTGGCCATAGAAGAAAATTACGGTCTACAAGGAACCCCATGGAATTCTGTCATAGAAGACAACTACGCAGAATCCAAGACCGTCGCCGTTGCAGACCCAGACTACCTCTGAGGTAGACTGAGCCGAGCAGATCCAAAGCAACCTAGATACACCAACACAATGCATCCAAAATCGCCAAAAGGAGCACTGACTGATCAAGAATCACATCGGGCCTCTCCAAAAACAAGTCGGATCGAACCCCATGTGAACAAGAGAGCTCCAGCTGTGCGTCGGCCGGTGGCTGATCTGCCCCACACAGCTAGAAGACTGTGCGACTCGGCAACCCCCCCACGCAAAGCATAGCCCTGGCAGAGTGGAAAAGAGGTACTAAGAGTGCAAAATGACCCAGCATAAGGCACATCTCAAGACTTCTTCTACCCGCCAGAACGAGCCTCCAATCACAATGCTACCTCGGGATTAGTCTGCCTCTAATCCCTATCTCAAGAATTCTTCTACCCACTAAGAAGACCATACTGGAAGAACAAGAAAGAAGCCCAGGGGCTGTTCAACCTCACAAACAATCATTGTCACAAGAACAGGAAGAAGCATACCACAAGACTCTGAAAACAACCGAAAGGGAGGTGCAATTTATAGGCCAAGATCGGTGTACATAGACCAAGTTCACCAATTCAGAGAAGCACTGACAAGGACAATAAAAGAGGGCAGTAAAGAGAGCAACAGAAGAGTATATTCCAGGCATATCCCAGCACAGTAAAAGCCTTTATACCACCAGCTGCCAACGCCCAACCATAAAAGCAGACATAAAGGAACAATAAAAGCAAAGTCACGAGCCGTTGTCTGTTTCCTACAAAGAAGAACTCGAAAAATGCTCGGGGGCTACAGTAAAAGAAGAACTCGGAAAAAGCTCGGGGGCTGCAGCTAAAGAAGAACTCAGAAAAAGCTCGGGGCCTGCAGCAAAAGAAGAACTCGGAAAAAGCTCGGGGGCTGCAGCTAAACAAGAACTCGGAAAAAGCTCAGGGGCTGCAACCAAAGAAGAACTCGGAAAAGGCTCGGGGGGCTGCACCCAAGAACTACATACAAGAAAGAAATCAAGAAAGATCGAAGGCTACAAATAAAGTAAAAGCCATCGCCCGACTTCTTTTCTGACCAAAACAACTCAGACGAAGGCTCGGGGGCTACAGGGTATACACCCTCAACTTTTTTCTTTTTCTCGAAGACCCTCCAGCTACTTATAAATAAGTAGCAAGAGGCTCGGGGGCTACACTCAGTGAGTGCACCTACGGCGCACAACAAGGAGGAATCCTTCAGCTAGACCACTTCAAAGCATCACTCCAGAAGCAAGACGCTCCCCGAGTTCTACTTCGAAATGCTCAGGGGCTTGTCGATACAGGACGTAGACGACTACTTACCAGCACGGTTCCCGTCAGGACAAGAGCAAGAAGGACGGATCCGAGTAGAATACGGATCATCCTAGTTAGACAAATGGAAAGTAACCTTTGTAATCGGAACAGAACACTTCCTATGAATCCGACTAGGATTAGAAACCATAGCTCTGGCTCTTTTCCTCTTATAAAAAGGAGCCAGAGCACCTTCTTTTGTAACAGACAAACAATACGCAATCAAACATCAATCCAACGCAAAAGGCCAAGGCCGACTGGAGTAGAGCTTTTACTCGACGACGAGGGCTCGAACCAGGATAAACCGTGTGTCTCTTGCGTCGTAACCGCCGAGTTCTAGCTGTTCGTCGAGGTCCGAATCAACTGCTGCGGGAACCCCGTGGCAGGCTATCGGTGGTCAAACACCGACAAGCTCCGGCGACCATGGCGCGTGCGCCGGTGGCGGAGGAGACGGCCAATCGGCCCTTACCAAGGCAATGTGGCGGCGATTGGAGGCTGGGACGAGCGCGTGGAGCAGGGCGGGGTCGCCGCGGCCGATGGTGCTCGAAGCGCGTGCGGCGGCGATGGAACGGCAGCGGCGGCGTGAGCTTGCCGCGGCGGCGCCTGCTGCTTACCGGTGTGAGAGGGAGAGCGAGGCGTAGAGAGTGAGCGGGCGAGTGAGCCGGTGGAGCGGGGCGTTTCCATTTCGGGTGGAGGACGGGTCGTAAATGCCGGGTGTGGGGCCCTTCGCCGGCCGCATGGCGACCACGCGCCACGGCGGCCGAGCCTGGGCGAAGCGCGTGGGCGCCCGGCTCTGAGCCGGTCGGCCCACGACACCGCGGCAGGCGCGACGTGCGTGTATGCGCAGGCGCGCCACGGGCCGAAGGCCGGGTCGGCCTCGCTCGGTTGCGGTGGGTTTTTCCCCTTTTTTTGTAAATTTGAATCTGAACCAAAACACCCCATTTTGACAAGTTTAAAAGCATTTTCAAAAGTTGGTCCAAGAATAAAAGTTGTAGAGAATTTAAAACTGAACAACTTTCATTTTGGGGTCAACTCAAAATTCTCAATAAATTTTGAATTGCAAATTCATTTTGAATTTAAGGCAATAAAAGGAGATTTTCAATTTATTTTCTTTTGCTCCAAAATGCTCCAAAACTTTTGCAATAAATTTTGTTAAATCATTTCAAAATGTTGGGCAGGTGGATCCAAACTTGACAAGGTCATTTGCAAGGTAATCAATTAACTAATTTAAACAACTAGCAATCAAGCATAATTTAAATGCAACCACATGAAATGATGATGCAATTAGGGTTTGATGCTTGATGATGCTTATGCCATGCTTAATGATGATCAAGTTAGTTAATTATTGGCCTAATGCAAGCTTAACACTTGAGGTGTTACAGAGGACACATCATGGCGAAGCTTTGGGTGGCGTTTGAGTGGTGGTGGTGCGGTGGTTGAGGCGGTGTGCGGCGGCAAAGCTCTCGGCGGCGTTGGCGTCGCCTTCTTCTCCGCCAGAGAGAGCGCAGAGGAGAGCAGCAAAGGGTGAGCGAGAGAGTGGGTAGGGGCAGGGTGGTGGCGTCGTCGTGGCCGCGACGGCCTGACCGGGGGGCCGGCGCCGCGCACGGCCGCCAAGTGGCGCGCGCGGCCTGACGCCGGCCGGCCACGGCAGCCGTTTGAACAGGCGCGGCGCTGTTGCGGTCAGCAACGGCCGACCGAAACCCCCTCTTCTCGTGCCATTTTCCACTAATTCGCAAGTTATTAGCCAAAACTCTATTACTAAAAGTTGTAGCCCTATAGTTGTTTTTCAACTTTGCTTAAAGGAGCTTGCCCTAGTTTGGCTCGGTTTGCAAGTTACAAACTGCTAAACAGGGGTAAAAACACACTGAAAGCAATCCAAGACTTAGCCAAATTTTTTAGAGGCAAAATAGCATTGTTTCTGTTCAAAATGTGCAATTTTGAGCACCTTGCACACATTTCCATGACTTGAGCTTTAAACAAAGTTTGTTCTACACAAAATTCTCTACAACTTTTATTTAGGACTCACTACCATGCAAGGTCTCTAGCTTCATTTTAGTCCACGAGAACCTAGGTATCAAGTCTTCATACATCTTACTACTGCCCGGATGGATAGAGAAATTAGAAGAATGGGCTTCGGTTAAGATCTGCTGCCTAACCTCTTTATCTTTGGGTACTACTAAGTGATCATCAAACCACAAGACACCTTTCTCGTCCATGCGAAAGCGCGTGGCTGGTTTGGTCTTCATCTTCTTTTTGATATGAAAGATGCCAACATCCGTCTTTTGGGCCTCAATAATCTTGTCCGTAAGGGTGGAACTTAAGGTGATACTATGGAGTACAACTGGATGCATAAGATGTGCCACGTGGTAATCTCCTTGAATAGCAGAACTAGCATGAGACTTCCTGCTCAAAGCATCAGCAACTACATTGGCCTTCCTAGGATGATAGTGTACTTGCAAGTTGTAATCCTTAATCAACTCAAGCCACCTTCGTTGCCGCATATTCAACTCAGGTTGAGTAAAGATATACTTCAGGCTTTTATGATCAATATAAATGTGACACACATTACCAATCAAGTAATGTCTCCATATCTTCAAAGCATGTACTACTGCCGCCTACTCAAGATCATGGGTGGTGTTGACGGTCACTAAGTGCAAATTCTATACCGTCGACTATCACTCAAAAAGAAGCAATAATAGAACCATAGGGGTTATATCTGACAAATTCCATAAGTTTTGGTGAATTGTCTGATTTTCAGGGAATTATCCAGAAAAGATCAAAATAAGGGATTGGAGTGCAAATCTGCCACGAAACTTATCCGCGATGCAACTACACCGCCAACGGGTTCGGAAGGTTCCGAAGACACCGAAATAGCGGGGCCCGCAGCCCCCCACCAGTGGGGCCGCCGGCCCCCCACCATGGCGCCGCCCGGCCCCTAGGGTTAGGGTTGGCCGCCCCCCTTCCATAAGCTTTCTCCACCGCCTCCCACGATGCATCCCGGCCCTTGGTGTAACAGAACCGACCAAATTATAGGAGCACAAGTATAAAACTCTCACCGACGTGATTATTAATTTCACACTTGAGCCCATATAATCCCTGTGTAGTCCGAAATCTCGAAGGATTTCAAACCAACAAAACATACAAGCCAAGATCGAACGCAACTTAACATAATTCACCATCCGTTACATCGAGTTCCCAAATAGTTCACAAGTGACATAGCATAGACATACTTAGTTATTACAACACCGGTTTGCGGTCGTAAAAAGCAACACGCTTTTGAAAACATTCAAGAACACACACTTAGTTCAGATACATGCCGGATCCATAGTCATCCCCCAAAAGCATATGGGAAGATAAAGGAAACGATCTTTGCCCGAGATCTAGTCCTCATCCCCAGGGTGAAGACATACCAAGCAATAGCCCGTATAAAGGATATCATCTCGCAACAAGAGGGAATAAACCCCGAGTACGAGGATGTACTCACTAGACTTACCCGTCATAAACCCGAAAATAAATGACACCAAGGGTTATGCAAGGCTGAAATATAAGTGGAGCTAGCTTGACAACATTTTGCATAAAAGTACAAGCGATAATTGATGAATAATTAATTATACTAGCAGCAGCTTAAATTATTTTACCTTCCATCTAAATGTGTCCCGTACTAAGCAAACACTTATTTATAACAAGCATTAATAACCATATCCAATTTAGTACAGCTTTCAACCATAACAACATCATACTTGAACCATAATTATTTTAGTGAGATCTACGATTGCCGGGCAAGGTCAAGTTCTCACTATCCGGGAGACGGCGATTCGAATCGATTTCAAGCGAGCTCGGGGGGTTTCCCAACACACACCCAGTGCGGCTGGATCGAGTCGCCTTTGGTTACTCTTCGTACAACTCAGGTCGGGCCCGATTTATACGTCGGCAAGACCGGAAAGTCGGATAGCCGGGATGTTCAAGTCATGCAAACCCAAGGACGACGCCAGACAGTTAGACATGCTTGCCCTTGGTCTAGTATGCCGCTATCCCGCGAATTGCCCAACCGTCTCCCGGGTTATCCCGCCTTTGAGTTGAGCTACCGAAGCCATGGCCACTTGGCACACAGGGCCGGGCCAACTATGTGTTAGGCTGCGTTCAACATGACCAAGAGTGAAACAACGACTCAGCCCCTTAATCGACTCGGACGAGGGTCCACCGCCCTGCCCGGTCTTCTTTTTTTTGATTAGCACAAGGATCATTTCCATGATAACACATAAAGCCGACGGTAACCAAAGAGTAACCACCTATAACTCGCGGATGACAGGATATCACCCGACTTCTACCGGTCTAAGCAAGACTAAGCATTTTCATCGCTCCTAACCTAAGACATGGGATTCAGGGATATAACATATATACTTGGACAAGGATAGGATAAATGCAGCAACATCTTCAACCAACTCCTAACTCAATGCAATAAACAGCATAAAGTACTCAAGTGCATTTTATAAAAAGTGGGAGGCTTAATATGCTCCGGGGCTTGCCTTTCACAAAGGTTGCAGGCTCGTGATTGGGGCACTCAGTTAGTTCTTCTTCTCCGACGGAGTTGCTTTCGCCGGCTGTTCCCCCTTGCTCCTCCTCCCCCGGTGCTCCTGCTGCAAGTCCCCGAACTCCAAGACCGTTACCCCCTTCGGCGAACCTATGGAATGCAATGCATAAATGAGAATAATGAATGCACAAGATGATTATGTAAGAGAGTGAATAACAGCAACAACACTAAACCTCCAGCTGAGGTGATGACTCTATTCAAATCACTTTAAGTTACAGTAGGTGCATATCTCCTCTCTAAACAAGATTGAACACTCACCAAGCAAGTCAAGGTATAACTTTTCATCATCAGTTAAGGACATACAACCTGCACCTAATCACGTGTATAAATTAGCAAAGCATCTACAAGATATAAGTCACACACACAAGGGCAAGTATTCAAAGCAAGCACATTTCAGGATTTCTGTCCTACAGAGAGCAGCTGAAAGAAGTAACTGTAACTGGAGTTCTATAAATCCAATTGACATGTATGAGGACATTCTAGAAAGCTCATGAAATTGTCTACAACTCTTATTTAGACATTACAGACAGATTCGCAATCCAAAAATGCCAAACAATCAGCTTTCCTAGATCTGTCCAGAAATTCCAGAGAGGAACCCTTTCTCTGGAACCTCACAAGATAATACCATAACTCTTAAAATACTCCACCAAATGCTTTCAAATTTTAACAGCAACTAGATAATGAAATTATCTACCACTTTTCTATTGACCACAAAGTCCGAAAACACCATCTAAGCTATGCAACACCAAAAGTATCACCAGCTGTCCAGAAAAGCTTAAATTGGAGAATTAATTATTTACTCATGTTCAAACTTACAATTCAAGCTCACCCAACCTGACCAAAAAAGTTAAAGTATGACTAATGATTAACAGAAAATCTAACAAGCCATCCTAAAACATTAATTAAAGTACCCTTTTCAATTTATTTCATTATTCAAGGGCACAAATGAGCACATAGTAAAACTACCCAGAAAATTCCATAAAAATTACAGTAGACTACTTATAGCTCACATGGACCCCAGTTTAAATTTCACCTTAAAATTCTAAGTACAACTACCTGTACCAAAAGAACAAGCCACACAAGCTTAAAGATGGATAATTCACAAATCCATTTGAAAAGTATCAAACAACAGATTTACAAATTTTCCTAACATCATCATAGCACCAAGATACAATGTTCCAAATTTCACTTCATGAACATGCATAAAGAAAACATGGTAATTATATTACCAAACAAGGCATAAAAATTAACTTATTCAGCAACTGCCATGTAAAACAGGTTCACAGGCCACCCACCATTTTTCCTAGACAGAGCATGCCAAAACCAAACTAATCCCACTGGTTTCATATTTTTAGCACCAATTAATAATTTGTTATGCATTAAACCATTTTCCAAGGCCTAGAGCAAAATAAATAGATCAAACAAAATCTACTGCAGAACATAGCCTATTTCATATTTTATTAAAAACTAGACAACTCCAGAAACCTAGCAAAATTGGAATCACATCATTTGGACACTCCTAGCTCCAGATATGATTTAATGAAGATTAGAGCAATTTCTGGAAATAAATAAAACGAAAACCTAAATCTAAACAGGCCGACAAAGGGGGCCCAGGTCAACGGACCCCACCGAACAGAGAGAGGGAGACAGAGACGGCGGCGGTCGGATTTTGACCGCGACAAGCTCGTCGCCGGCGACATTTCCGGCGAAACCAATACCACCAACATGCTCCCCGGGACATGGCGCGCCGGTTGAGGTAGGTTAGAGGCGCGCGCATCGGCCGGAGCGAGCTCGACGCGGCGACGATGGCGACGCTGGGCGGCGCTGCGTGGCGGCGCCCATTGCCGCTCTTGGCAACGACGGGCTCAATTGAGCCGCGCGCAAGTCCTATCGCACCTAGACGAAGCAAGCGCACGTGTTGGAGGCTAGTGTTGCTACGGCGGAGAGCTTGGTTCGCGTGCGCGGCGGTGTTCCGGCGAGAGCGCGGGCGGCTGTGCGCTTCGTTCCGGCTAGCCGGAGCCCTAATTGGCTCAACCATCTAGGGTTTCACCATCAACTACTCACGACGGCTCCGAGACGGTGCACGAGCGAGAGCGAGAGGGGCGGAGTATCGCCGCCAAGGCGAAGCTCGAATGGATGCTCGGCGGCGCCCGACAATGGCGACGGTGGCGGAGCGAGCAATGTGGCCTCACCAAGGGATGGATGGAGGCGCTTTGGGCGTGTCGGAGAAAGAGGACATCGCGGGCGGAGCTGTGGGTGGAGTTTGGGCGGTGTTGGCGCGTGGTTGCTGGGCAGGTGAGGCGGAGGCGAGCTCACGGCGACGTCCGGCTGGCGCGCTTCTTCGCCCGCCGACTGACCGAGAGGCGAGGGAGAGGTGAAGTGAGGGCGAGAGAGAGGGCCGGGGCGAGTGCGTGGCGGCTTGTGGACGCCGGGCCTGACCTCGGCGGGCCTGGCGCCGGGCGCATGGACGCCAAGTGGCGCTGCGGCGGCCTGGCGTCGGTCGGCCACCGAGCCGGCCGATTCAAACCGGAGGGCGCGATTCGACGTCGATCGGCCGACCGAAACCGCCATCTTCAGGTCATCATCTCCCAATCTAGACCGAGCTAGGCAAAACTTCATTACTAAAAGTTTTAGTGCTATAGGTGGTCTACAACTTTCATTACATGAACTTGAGCTGGATCGGTTTGGTTTGCAAGCTATAAGGCAGTGAAGTACCCTAAAACGAAACTGAAATGCAGTTTCAGACTTAGCCATTTTTCAGGGCTCGATTCAGCACTGATTTTGACAGAAATGTGGGTTTTTGAGCACCTTGTGCACATTTTCATGACATGAGTCTTAAACAAAGTTTGTTCCCTACTAAATTCCCTACAACTTTTATTCAGGGCCCACAGCCATGCAGAGTTTCTAGCTTGCATTTTTGAAACAGTCAACCCAAACCACTTTGGAAAGCATTCAAGGTCAAAGTATCACTTAGGAGCAAAATTAGGCAACATGTTCAACATGACTATAGTTCCATGAAGTGTACTAAGCATAGTTAAGCTACTATAGAGCACTCATGTCATGACTTAGAATCAAGCAAGCAAAGCAAGCATCACATGCACTTTTCATAAGCATACACCTAGGAATGGTATAAGAACTTGTCACACACATGCATATAGGAAATGATGATGATGCTTATGACCAGTTTATGCAGGTGATTTAGTGAGCCAACACCTGGGGTGTTACACTTGGTTACGTCGGTTTGATCCTGCGGCGCGCGTGCACTCCACCGGGCTATAAAAAGAGGGGTAGACCCCCCCTCCAAGGGCACCAATTCATTCCTCCCCGCTTCATTCGTCAAGAGTAGTCAGAAGTTAGGGTTTCCAGAGATTAGAAGTAGAGCTCTAGTTCTTCAGGTTCTTAGTATAGGCATCTAGCAAGATTCAAGTACAGATCGGGCGCTCCGCTCGGGATTTCAGATCTGTCTTCTAGAATTTGGTAATATTATCTTGTATTTTATTATGACTTTGCTCTACTTTAATATATTGCTACTTATTCAGTTCTTAGTTTATTCTAGTTGCATATTCAATATAGATGTGATTTATGATGATTATTGTTATATGATCGTAAAGCGCTACTCGAGTGAGCCAGGTGGTGCGTATTATGTAGACGTGGTGTCTTGATATATTGTGTACCTACGGAGGCACCCCGATGTGCCGGGTCGTGTGGTAGTCCGCACAGGTGACAAAAGCGTTGGTTCCTCTCAGAGTCCACCCCCGTGCGTGGGACTAGCCGAGCACGGTCATGAAGGAGGTGACCCTTGTGTCTTAATATCCTCATTAGTTGATGCTCCTTATGATGTCTTCTCGAGTTTATTACACTATAGATGAAAATGTGTAGCATGGCGTAGGGTTGTAGACTTTGTATTAGTAATTACATAGGTTTCCTTTACTCTAACCCAATCTCTAGATTGTTTTACTACATTAGTGAGTCTCTATATTCTATCTCTAGAATACCATTTATCTTAATTACTCATTTATCATTTATCGTTATCGTTGACTAGTTATCGCTAAAGCATTATTGTAATCGGCTATGATAGATTTATATTCTTTAATCCTTATAAGATTACCCACTCCTAATAAATAGAATGTTTGCTTTTATCCTTTTGGCATAAAATAAATCAACGATACTTGGAATACTTCCCGGGTGAAATGCTACAACGGGAGAATTATCTCAGGCGCTTATGGATATATTCTATTTAGAGTCATTGCGTGTAGATTATTTCTATCCTTGGTTTTTGGCATCATGTTAGGGATGACAACTTAACGTGAAGTGATGTTAAAAATACCAACAAGCATTTAAAAGCGCCGTTGTTGGACCCGGCAATTTTATTTATTAGGATAACTTATTAGGAATTATTAATTAGCTAGGATATATACATTTTTCTAGAATTTCATATGAGTAAATCTTTCATAGATCCATTTATAGAAAATAAAAATATTAAAATTATACTTGGATCATAACCTTTTGCTTTAGCAGACTTACCCATGTTTTATCTAGCAAGTTTTTATAGGGTAAGAGCAGGATTGGTTGTAGAATTTTAACTCTTATCAGGAACAACCATAGGAAGAAGGGTCTTACATCATTTTGAGAAGCGATGGCTGAGAAGACTCTGCGTGAATTCTCTGCTCCAAGCACCGAGAATATTCGCGTGGGTCCGACTTTTGACCTTGGAGAACATGATTTTGAGATCAAGCCAAGCCTCATCAAAATGGTGCAAGTTATTATATTTAGTGGAAAGAAGGATGATGATGCTACTGCTCATCTGTAAAATTTTCTAGAGATTGGCAACACCATTGACATTCAAGGCATTCCTCAAGATGTCATACTACTTCGTTTGTTTCCTTTCTCATTAGAAGTAAGAGCAAAGCAGTGGTTTTATCAGAGTAAAGATCAAGTCAAGACATGGGGAGAATGTTCGAAAGCTTTCCTAGAGAAGTTTTTTCCAATAGACTGAATGAATATCTTACGAGGGAAGATTTCAGAATTTTGTCAGCAGAAAGCTGAACCTATTCCAGAAGCATGGGAGCGTTTTCAAGGATACATATCAGACTGCCCTCATCATGGAATGGAGAACTGGTTGCTCATGTAAACATTCTATCATGGACTAACCCAAAGGTCATGTGAGCAATTGGATGCCACTGCTGAAGGATCATTTATGTCACTCACCCCTGGAAGAGCTGAAGCAATTATGGCAAAGATGGCAGAAAATCAGAATTAGACATTCAACACCTAGACATGCCATGAGAGTGAAGAAGTTCCAGAGGAGTTGTGTGCACTATCAACCAAGATGGATGTATTATTGAACTGGCTAGAATAGAGGGATAATTATAAAAGGGATCGTCAAGCTATTCAAGATACATTCGATTCGCAAGAGCAATATGAAGAAGATATTAGTGCAATCATCAAGAAACAAGGATGGAGTCAACCTCGGCAACAAGCCAAGGTAAGTACCAAAGTAATTATAATTTTTCAAATCAAAGACAAGCACCCTTGAGTTTATAAGAAGCTTGCTTTTAATGATAAAATGTTAGAAGGAATTAATTCAAAATTAGACAATTTCTCTCTGGCAGTTTAAGGAGCAAATAATGTTTAATAAAAAGATAGAATCACAAATTACACATCTCGCTTCTACTCTGTCTGCCACTAACCATGAACAGATTAAAGGAATATCTACTAGAGGAGGTAAGGTTACACGTGATCCACCCTACCCAGAAGGGGCACGTTGACCTCCACATTCAGTGCAGGTGGACAAAGAAGTTGAAAAGAACAATCAAGAAAAAGAAGTTGAAGTACCTTCACCAACAGTTGATCCACAAGAGCCCGAATTAACACAAGACTTCCATGATACTACTCTCCTACCGTTCCCACGAAGGAGGAGGAGTATCACCACTGACAATCAGTTCAGCAGGTTTGTAGAGGTTATACAGAAATTATATGTCAATATTCCGTTGTTAGATGCCATGCAGGTGCCTACATACGCAAAGTACCTTCGAGCCATCCTCAATAACAAGGGACCACTACCCACTACCGAAGTCATCAAGCTAACAGAGGCATGTAGTGAAGCAATCCTACATTCTTCTCCCATCAAGAAGAATGACCCAAGATGCCCCACTATCGATTGCTCTATAGGCAACCAGATGTTCGAGAATGCCTTATGTGATCTTGAAGCAAGCGTCAGCGTCATGCCCAAGACGGTCTTCGACAAACTCAATTATTCCACGCTCACACCAACAACTATGTGCTTGCAACTAGCTGACCAATCAGTCCGCTACCCTGCAGGGATAGCAGAAAATATTCCGGTAAAAATCTATGACTTTTTCGTTCCTGTAGATTTTATGGTACTTGACATGCAGGAAGAGAGGAAGATACCTCTTATCCTAGGGCGACCATTCCTAAACACTGCAAATGCAACCATCAACGTTGGGGCTGGAGAAATCATATTCACCATCAATGGGCAAGAAGAGCGATTCGCACTCAGGCCAAGACCCGAGCAATACAAGGCTCTAAAGGATCAAGAAGAACGAGGTGTGTCAACATCTCCGACCACGGAGATCAATCATAAAGAATAATTCAATTGGAGAACTCCAAGTCGGTGGACTTAAAAACCCTGAACCTTCGCCGGGAGGTAACTCGGCAGTTATCAGTAATTTAAATTCTCACATTAAATAGCATATTTATTTTTCCTACCAATTGCATTATTAAAAAGAAATAAAAGTAAGCATACCATGTGTAAAATCTAAGCCCCATAAAATTATGACTAATGGAGTGCAAAATCTCCGTCGATGAAATTTACTGTGGTGGCAGAAAATTATAAAAATACTATCATTGGAATTCTATTTTTTCGTAGATTCTTAAAAGTAATTTAGTTTTTTTCTTGTGTCATTATACGGTATAAATACAGGAAACATGTGGGACCCACACACATCACCTCACATCACATCCCAACCACCAATTATTCACCACCATCCAAAATTCCAATTATCACATTCATTCACATGCTTGTACCTCCTCCATTTCTTCTGCCACCGAAAGGAGCACCTAGGGGGTAGCATACTGATCACTCCGAGGCAATTGTCGACACTAGCAAAAGATGAGCACCAGCAGGCAGCAGGTGGGGCCGGCCGGCCCCACCACCACGCTGGCCGGCGCCCTACTACCCCCTCTCTGCCTCTCACTTCTCTCACCCCCTCATTCACTCATTCCAAGCCCAGAGAGCGTGTTTCCTCCTCTGTTCTCAACTACGACACTACATTCTTCCAAATTACCTATTAATTAGCAAGAAAAAGAGAAAAGAAAAGAGAGGGAATCAATTTGCAAGTTCATCACAAGGATTTCCCCTCTTCTCTTCCTCTTCGATTTGCTAATCCTAACCATTTTTCAGTTTGTGTGTTCTTGTTTTCTTGCCGTGTTCTTCATGTTCTTCATTCCATAGGCAAGATGAATCAAAAAGTCAGAGGTGCACTCGGGAGCATCGGGAGAACCCTCTCCTTCCGCAAACACCAAGCCGTTCATCATCTCAAGTACCTTCGTTTGCTGGTTCCGGAATGGACGTCGATCCTCCATCACCTCCTGAATACCATGCCCCGTCATCCTCTTTCCAACGGGAAGAGAGGTATGAATTAACGGACCTTAATCAAATTTCATTACCACTTAGACCTCAAATAGAAATATTTAATGCGGTAAAGACAAAGGAGTTTACTCATACCCCGACACTTGATAATGCTTTGCTCCTTGAAACCGGAATGGATTCTAAGTTTGAGCTTATTTTTAGAATGATTGGATGGGAAGATGCATGGGAAATCACTGAGCAGGGTAGCAAGTTACTCACCATAGAATTTATTAGCTCCCTAGACTTTGATGATGATTATGTATGGTTTAGAATGTTCAACAAATCTTTTACTCTCACATGGAAAAACTTCAGTTTAGCACTAGGATTTTCTGATCAGTGTGTAGTGAATATAGCTGATGTTCTTAGAGATTTTAATAAAGATGGTTTTTGGGAGAGCATCACTGCTAAGAAACCTGAACACAAACAAAAATATACCACTGAGGAAGTCCACCATCCTACACTGAGGTTCATGCTTAAATGGCTAGCTTTTACTTTCTTTCCTAGAGAGGAATTAAATACCATTAGACAGGATGAGTTGTATTTATTGTACATCATGATTAAAAAGAGAAAAACATCACCTGTGAAATTAATGTTGAGCTACTGGAAAACCGTACCTCCCATGAGAAAAATACAGTATTTCATTCACATCTTGGATTACACGTTTAGCTTCGGGATTAGATTTATTGTCTAAAGCTACACTCACATTTATTCCTGATCCCTGAAGAGTTATTGGATATGACTTTTTCTTTTGTGCTCACATGCTGAAACGTTGGGATAACAAAATAATCATGATTTATAAAAACTACCGCAATGAGTACGAATTGCCCAACCGAAAATTGGGAATTTATGTTGTTGATAGTTTTACTTTTTCGGAGAGCACTAACATTGGCAGGTGTCCATCAACACGCATCAGCAGAGTACCCAGGACTGTGTACACTAGGACTGACACAGCACCATCGGGTCTAGCTTATTTTCATTACACTAACTTTGATGATCCAGGTACTTCACATGAGCCACATCAGCCATGGTCCACCCACTCAGGATAGGAGGACCAAGCCACATATCAGCAAGGAGAGTCATCTACATCTACAGGGTGGAGTACATTCCCCACACAGGAGCCCGATAATTATGGATAAGATTTTTAGAGAGGCCGTGCATCATTCTCTGTGCGCGGGAATACGGAGTACACCACTAGTGGACCATACCCGTACCATGCACCACCAGCAAATGATTACATGCCGCCTCCTGAGCAGCATTTTGGGGCTCCCATTAATGATTACCCTGCTATGTCTATGCATTTCACTAACCTTCAGCAGGGGCAGCAAGCGATGAATGACACCTTGCACCGACATGAGCAGTGGCAACATCAGGTTGACGACAGGTTTCATCAGCAGGAACAGTGGCAGCACCGGGCAGACCAGCAGCTCAAGTAATTACAACATGGATAGCAGCAGACACAGACAGGTTTGGAGTACCTGATAGGCCAGTTTGGGTTTCCACCACTGCCTCCACCACAGTATTGAGTACGGCAATATGCAGCTTGGGGGAGAGCCCCCGCAAGGTGAGCACCATCCACCTCTGTATATACTTTATATACTTTATCTTTTATTATTCTAGCATTTATTTTAGTATTTATTTTCCTGTATTTAAATTCTGTTATTAAATTAGAGTAGTTAGAATTTGTCTTTAATTTCTAAAGTACTTATTCAGTTCTTAAAAAAGGTCTCTGCAATTACTTAGCATCTGAATTAAAATTCTTTTCCAAATTATGTGAAGTTTATCTACCCTGATAATTTATCCTGAAACCTGATATCTGTGGGTAGCATAAAACTTATGATTCGATCTAAGTAATTGGCAGATATGATATAAAAAGGGTTGAGCTAGTATATGTTTCATTCTAAGTGATAGCTAAGCTCCAGACATTTTGCAAAAATTAAATTAAGCAATCTGATAATTTATCTTGCTAGTATGATTGAGTATACTATTCTGTTATGCATTCATGATTGAATCCACATGCACAAAAAGGGTTTTGCTCTATGTAAGCCATACCAAAGAAGTATGAGCCAAAAAGATGCCATATCAAAAAGGGTATGTGCCAAATTAAAAAGACAGAGAGTAAAACAATGGGTGCAAAGACACTTTCCTTTGAGAGGGAAAAATGGGTACAAAGAGTATCCGCTGGGGAGATAGCCCACATTTCTCAAAAGGCAGAAAAGAGAGAATGTTGCATAAGAATTGGAAAATAAAGTTTTAATCACCAGCACATTCAGTCATGATGTATAGCTTAGTAGTCCACTTGCAATCTTATTAGTAGACTCTCATGGTTTTCAAGACAATAATCTATGCATATCTAGAATGAAAAGAAAACCTCTGGAGTAGTGCATGAACAAAAAATGAAATATATGCAAAGCTTGCTTGATTATTCTATCTTTCAATCACCCAAGATTTAATGAAAAGTTTGATAAGACCCATGATTGAAAGGAATAAGGATAGGTTTGAAAGATAGATTAATGAATTATAATCTAGAGAAGAATTTTGAAATTTAGATAATTGTTTAAAATATGAGATACCTTGGAAGTATTATTTCAAGTCAACTTTGCTAAGGGACTAGCAAAGACTTAGCTTGGGGGTATTGTTGACGGTCACTAAGTGCAAATTCTATACCGTCAACTATCACTCAAAAAAAGAAGCAATAATAGAACCATAGGGGTTATATTTGATAAATTCCACGAGTTTTGGTGAATTGTCTGATTTTTAGGGAATTATCCGAAAAAGACCAAAATAAGGGATTGGAGTGCAAATCTACCACGAAACTCATCCGTGACGCAACTACACCGCCAACGGGTTCGGGGAAGGTTTCGAGAAGACACCCGGCAGCGGGGCCGCAGCCGCCACCAGGTGGGGGGGGCCGGCCCACCATGGCGCCGCCCCGGCCCCCCTAGGGTTAGGGTTGGCCGCCCCCTTCCAGAAGTTTCCTCCACAGCCTCCCACGATGCATCTTGGCCCTTGGTTACGTCGGTTTGATCCTGCAGCGCGCGTGCACTCCACCGGGTATAAAAAGAGGGGTAGACCCCCCTCCAAGGGCACCAATTCATTCCTCCTGCTTCATTCGTCAAGAGTAGTCAGAAGTTAGGGTTTCTAGAGATTAGAAGTAGAGCTCTAGTTCTTCAAGTTCTTAGTATAGGCGTCTAGCAAGATTCAAGTAGAGATCGGACGCTCCGCTCGGGATTCCAGATCTGTCTTCTAGAAATTTGGTAATATTATCTTGTATTTTATTATGACTTTGCTCTACTTTAATATATTGCTACTTATTCAGTTCTTAGTTTATTCTAGTTGCATATTCGATATAGATGTGACTTATGGTGATTATTGTTATATGATCGTAAAGCGCCTGATTCAGTACTGGAGTGAGTCAGGTGGTGCGCATTATGTAGACGTGGTCTCTAGATATATTGTGTACCTACGGAGGCACCCTGATGTGCCATGTCGTGTGGTAGTCCGTGCAGGTGACAGCTGCGTTGGTTCCTCTGTAGTCCACCCCCCGTACGTAGGACTAGCCGAGCACGGTCGCAAAGGAGGTGACCCTTGTGTCTTAATATCCTTATTAGTTGATGCTCCTTATGATGTCTTCTGAGTTTATTACACTATAGATGAAAATGTGTAGCATGGCGTAGGCTGTAGACTTTATGTTAGTAATTACATAGGTTTCCTTTACTCTAACCGAATCTCTAGATTGTTTTACTATATTAGTGAGTCTCTATATTCTATCTCTAGAATGCCATTTATCTTAATTACTCATTTATCATTTATCGTTACTGTTGACTAGTTATCGCTAAAGCATTAGTGTAATCGGCTATGGTATAATCCTTATAAGATTACCCACTCCTAATAAATAGAATGCTGCTTTATCCTTTTGGCATAAAATAAATCAATGATACTCGGAATACTTCCTGGGTGAAATGCTACAACAGGAGAATTATCTGTGCGCTTGCGGATATATTCTATTTAGAGTCATTGCGTGTAGATTATTTTTATCCTTGGTTTTTGGCATCATGTTAGGGATGACAACTTAACGTGAAGTGATATTAAAAATACCAACAGGTGGGATAGTTGACTTCATGTTTTCGTAGCTGACGGGAAGCATAAGCAGTAACTCACCCTTCTTGCATAAGCACACAACCCAAACCAGTGCCTGATGCATCACAATAGACATCAAAGGGCTTCTCAATATCTGGTTGAGCTAAGACAGGAGCAAAGGTCAACAACGTTCACAAGGTGCAAAACACGGACTCACATTCCATGGTCCATACGAACTCTTCACCTTTTTGAAGCAGCTTTGTCATAGGCTTGGCTATCTTTGAGAACCCAGCAAGACCAAGAAAACTACGGACTTCAGAAACAATGGTTGGGGCCTTCTAGTTTAGAACTTGTTGTACCTTTGAAGGATCAACTGAAATGCCACTTTTGGAGAGGATATGACCAAGGAAGGGAACTTCCTTCAACCAGAATTCACATTTGCTGAACTTAGCATACAGTTGTTGTTCCCGCAATCTGGTCAACACTATCCTCAAATGTTTGGCGTGGTCTTCCTTATTTTTAGAGTAGACCAGGATATCATCAATGAATACCACAACAAACTTATCTAATTATGGCATGAATACCGAGTTCATCAGGTACATGAAATGGGCAGGAGCATTCGTTAGACCAAAAGACATGACAAGATACTCATATAACCCATTCCTGGTTGAGAAAGCCATCTTTTCAATATCTTCCGGACGAATCCGAATTTGATGATACCCTGATCGCAAGTCAATCTTGGATAGTAACTTCATTTAGAGGCCGGTAATTCACACACATACGCAAGGATTGATCTTTCTTATTTACAAAGATAGCAGGACAATCCTATGGAGAAGAACTAGGACGAATCAAGCCCTGAGTCATCAACTTCTTCAGTTCCTCCTTCAATATTGCAAGCTCATTGAGAGACATACGATAAGGCCTTCTAGATATGGGTGCGGCACTTAGGATTAAATCTATCTTAAACTCTACATCATGTATAGGTGGTAGACCGGGCAACTCCTCCGGAAAGACATTCGAAAACTCACATACCATGGGTTTGGCTGCAATACTGTCACTAAGAATAGAATTTGCTGTAGAACTTGGATCCAAAAACTCAGGAAGAGGTACTAGAAAGGCTTCTTTTGTGCCTGGATCTCGTAGCATAACCTGTAACACCTCAAGTGTTAAGCATGCATTAGGCACCAAATTAGTTAACTTGATCATCATTAAGCATGGCATAAGCATCATCAAGCATTAACCCTAAATGCATCATCATTGTATGTGCTTTGCATTTAAATTTATGCTTGAATGTTAATTGTTTAATTAGTTGCTTAATTGTCCTGCAAATCACCTTGTCAAGTTTGGATTCACATGCCCGGCAATTTGAAAAGTTTTAACAAATTTTATTGCAAAAGATTTGGTGTATTTTGGAGCAAAAGAAAATAAGTTGGAAAATTCCCTTTTAAGCCTTAATTCAAAATAAATTTGTAGTTCAAAATTTATTGGGAATTTTAAGTTGACCCTAAAAATGAAAGTTGTTCAGTTTTAAATTCTCTACAACTTTTATTTTTGGACCAACTTTTGAAAATGCTTTTAAACTTGTCAAAAAGGGGTGTTTTGATTTAGATTTAAATTTCAAAAAAAAAATGCTTACCGAGCAGGCGGGCAGCTTTGCTGCCCACCCACCACGGCCCCGTCCGTGCCCATGCGCCCTGCGCCCAAGCGTCGTTAATGGCCGACCGGCTCAAAGCCGGGCGCGCCACGCGCTCGCCGCCGCCGCCGCGCCGCGTGGTCGGCGATGCCTGGCCGGTGGGGCCACGCCCACGGCGCTGATCGGTCGCTCCCAAAATTGGAAAGCGCCGGCCTCCCTCACTCCCACTCTCCATTCCCTCCCTCTGCCCTCTCGCTCTCTCTCTTCAGCAACAGCGGAAGAAGAAGGCAGCGGCGCCCGCTGCCGCGCCATGTTCCACCGCCACTGCTGAAGCCAAGCCTCGCCAAGCGCACGCACAAGCTCCACCTTGCTTGCGACACCATAGCCTAGCTAGCCGCCCGGCGAGAGGCCTCGGCGGTAAGGGCAATCGGGCCCATCTTCTCCATCTCGCTGGCGTCGCCCGTCTCGACCGGTCTTCACCGCCGCGCTTTTCCTTCTCCCCTCTCCACGCCATCGTGGGTTTCCTGAAGCAGTAGCTAACGCCGCTAGGGTTTGGTCGAGTTGGTTGAGTCGATTGGGGCTCGACGTGGCGGAAACGCCCACGCCTGCCGCCAGGCGCTCGCCGCCGTCGCGTCGCCAAGCACGCGACCGGGGCTCTGGTTGCCCAATCGGGGCAACCAACCCCTCGGCCAGCTTCGCCGTGAGCTCGCGGAGCTCGCGCGCGACTCACCGCACCACGCCACCGCCGGGATGGTCGCCGGCACGGCCGCGCAGGGCCGCCGCCGTGCGCCGCCGCCGCGTTGCCGGACGATTCCGGTCCTCTCACACGCAACCGTCACCACCATCGGGTGCGCCTCGGCGTGAGGAACACGTCGGTGCCCTCGGCACCACCGGGGACCTCGCCGTCGGCGAAACGCCGGCCGGAGCACCGCCCCCGCCGGCTCGGCCGGGGGGACATGGACCCACGGGGGCCCGGTCGTCTGTGGCTCGTCCACTGGACCGAGTCCATGGACCCGGCTAGGGTTCGGTTTTCTTTAAAAAGAATTTCCAAAAATGCTTTTAATTCGTTTTAAATTCGTATTTGGGGCAAATAGAGTCCAAATTTGATGAAATTTGTTTTGCTAGGTTTATTGTGAGTAGATCTGTCTAGAAAAAAATATGACATGCATTTTTGGTGGCACTTTACTGTGTAGATTTATTTAATTGCTATATATGCTGAAATCTGGTAAAATGCATGGTAATTTGTATATGGCTCAGAAAAATATGATTCCTGTTTTGTTCGGTTTGTTATGAGATGTACATTCTGTGAAAAAATATATGCCATGCAGTTCCTGTGTAAAAATATTGAGATATGATTTAATTGCGTTTTTAAGCAATTTTCTTTAATGATTTTTAGTAAATTAATTATGAGAAATTATCCCTTGGTAATTTTTGGTGACTGCTCTTGTGCTAAGAAGTTCTAGTTAAAAATATGAAATTTGTTGTTTGATACTTTTCACTGTACAAAGTTATTAAATGTGCAATTCTGCCCTATCATTTCATCTTTTTGTGTAGACTGTTGTACTGGATGAAATGTGATGAAAATTTGATCATGGCTCTGTCCTAGAATTATGTAGCTCCTGTAATTTTTGTAGAATTTTCTAAACTGTTTAGATAGAGGTCACAGTTCAAGCCTATTATTTCATATGAAATGATAAGGCTTTGATTTAATTGTTTTAGTAGGCGCTATATTTACTTTTGAGCACTTTTAGTTATGTTTTGCTTGCTGGTCCTGTTATGCAGCACCATAACTGAAATGTGATTTTTATCTATGAATAGTGTTACTTCTCTTTTATTCATGTGTTGTGAGTGTGTGTGCATCTTCTTTATACACTTCTCTAAGTGTTTAGAGAAGAGATTTGCACGTACTCAGTAATAAGTTAAGTTGTGGTAGAGAAGAGATATGCACTTACTCAAGAAATGATCTGTTAAATCATTCTTCACCATGAGCATCATACGTTGTGCATTCACTATAATTTTGCATGTGCATCGCATCATACAGGTTCGCAGGAGGACCCCCAACCTTTGGAGTTTGAGGAGAATCCTCAGGAGGAGTCGCAGCCGGAGGTCCTAGCAGGAGAGGAAGGGAAAGACCTGCCCGAGTGCTCTGATCACCACGCCAGTGACTTTGAGCAAGGCAAGCACCGGAGCATCTACTTACCTATGCTTTCTAACAGTCTAATTATGCTTTATGATTGTTGCATTAAGTATAGGAGTTATGTGCAATCGTTGATGCATTATACCCTTGCTTTACCATTGAATTATCCCACCTTGATTTACCCTGCTAGTCTAGGGTGAGTAATATGCTTAGCTTGCTTAGACGGTAGAAGTCGGGTGATTTCCTATCATCCGCGAGTATAGGTGGTTACTTATGATTGTTGGAAAGGCTTATGTTGATATCATCTGGTTGATGGTTATGGTCATGATAATTGGAGACCGGACGGAGTCTTGTGGGGTTGTTGGACCATAGTGATTCTGTCTATATCGATTAAGGACCGTACCGTTGTTGTCCCTCGAGTCATGTTGAATGCATGCCTCACACTTAGCTGGCTGGATAAGCACTTCCGACCGCGAAGCCTAACACTATCCAGGCCGGTTCTCGACCCGTTCGCACCGTATTGGAGATGGATGAGGACCACAGGGGCGCGAAGAGTAAGTCCGAGGTCCAGAATGGCTGGCTAAGGCAGTCGGGCGGTCCCTGGGTACAGTGGTTCCACTCGAGTCCGCGTGTTTTTCCCGGATATGTGCCACGGTGACCTGTAGCTCACTTTAGTGGGTGAGTGTGGTTTGTGTGAGGAATACCCCCTAAGCTCAGTAGTAATCGATTCGAATCGCCATCATTCCTGGACAGTGAACACTTGACTTGAGCTACACCATCGTAGTAATGATTATGGAATGTGGTTAATGATGATAATGAGTTAAGCTATTGATTATGGTTACTACTTGCTTGCTTAATCATGACTAATATACTATAATGATACATAGTATAGGTGCTCACCTAACATAAATAGGAATGGTTACGTGGAGCTATCACTTTAAATGTTTACTATCGCTTTTATGCAAAAAGAGTCAAGCTACCCCCTGATAAAGCCTGTCATACTCCTTGGAGTCTTTCATTTCAAATCGAGACGGGTAAGTCTAGCTGAGTACCTTCTCGTACTCAGGGTTTTTCCCATTTGTTGTTTATGCAGACGGACATACCTTCCACTAGTACTGTGCTACCTGTCTCCCAGTGGACTAGAAGACCTTGGGCAAGGTCAATTATTAATATTCTCCCCTAATGCTTTTGATGGATAGACTCTGGACTGGCACTGTATTAATCTTTTAACTGTGTGAGTTGGGTTGAGCTTTCAAAACTTCTTTGCTTTCGCTACTCGTAGTTGAAGAACTTGGTTTGTAATAACTCTATTTCCGCACTCGATGTTATCGACTATTTGTGAAATGTTGTAACGTATGAATGGTGACGCTAAACTTGTATGCGATCTTGGTTGATGATGTTTGGTTTGAAATCCTTCGAGATTTCTGACTACTGGGTTTATAACGGCTTAAGTGTGACAATTACTTGCTTAGCAAGTGATTTTTCACTTATGCTTTTATAAATTGGTCGGTTCTCATTACAGCTAGCATCGAGCAAGGTTTAGCGGTTACTATTCACATGTGTATTAAAACAAAAGAATTTGTTTTCAAAACTGAATTTTAACTTATAGATCTATAAGTCTTTTGAGAAAATCTCCTTTGCAAATTAAGAGTGTGTCAGTGGTCATATCCTTTATGCCCAATTAAGGACTCTAGGTGGCTATTAAGTATTGACTTAGGGGCTTGCATCATATTTTATTTTTAATATTGTTGACGGCCACTATTATATTAATTCAACAAATCAACTAGCCATGAAAAGGATGCAAATGTGATCACCGAAGTAGACATAGGGTTTACACCGACCGAATTCCATGAGTTTTGGTATTTCACTATTTATGCGGCGTAAACCGAAAAGGCGCAAACATACAAGCTTATCGGAAGAAGGAAACGGAAAACGGACTCCACGGCTACATAGGAAAGTTCCGTAAGAGACGAGAAGGCACCACGCCGAGCCGGGGGGCCCGGAGGCCACCAGTGGGACCGGCCGGTCCCACCCCCGACCGGCCGGTCGGGCCTGGGCCCGGCCCAGCCCAGCCGCCCGATTCGCTCCCACCGCCTTTGAGGATCGGTCCTAGCCGCCCGTCAATGTCGGTTTGATCCGATGGCTCACGATCTTCGCCCAGGGCTATAAAAGGAGAGGCACCCCCCTAGGAGGAGAGCCCGCCATTCATTCATTCTCATTCGGAAGTCCGATCATCAGCCAGAAAACCCTAATCGAGCTCCTTAGCTAGGGTCTAGATAGCTAGATTAGAACTAGAGGGGAGGCAAGCGCAGCTTGGATTCTCGAGCCATCAAGAGCTTGGATTTGGTATAGTTCTTACCTCCTCTCGCCTTTGTTCTCTTTCATTGTATAGTTATATGATTGCTACAATTGAATTGATGAATTCTCATTTACTTATATTCATAGTTATTGTGTTCTTTGTCTACTATGG
>JADLZL010000525.1:0-15334 GCA_015844335.1 Chrysopogon serrulatus | reverse complement strand
ATGAAACCTATGTGTACTAATTCTTGTCATGAGTGATTTACAAGATAGATTGATACACACCAAGTGATGGAGCTAGATGATGGATGGCGATGATCAAGTGCTCCACATTTAGAAAAGAAGAGAAAAATAAAATGGGCTCAAGGCAAAGGTATATTTAATAGGAGCTATTTTGTTTTTGCTTGGTCAAGACGCAATAGAGTGCATGATCGGATTTAGGATAGATAACCGTACTATAAAGAGGGGAAATCTTTAATTGCAATGGTTACCTAGTGCCACTAAGTGTGAATCTCTTTTGCATATGCATTGCGCTTTAGTGACGTGGTGAGTTTATTGGCACTCAAAAATATCCTTTCGGTAAAAGGTCTCAAAAGATAGAATGGTCTTCACCATTGCGTTCCTCTCGTCAAGATGGTCAAAAATCATATATGGAGCGCCTTATTTGGAGACCGGATGAAGGAGTTATGGCCTTGGGAAGATGCCTCGAAGTTACGTCGGAAGTTCCTGGTCCGAAACCAGAACTTCCGGTGACTCTCTTAGCGCCGTTGTCATGCGAGTATTTGGTTCCGGTCTTCAACCGGAAGTTCGATTGGACCCGGAAGTTCCGTCGAGATAGGAAGTTCGGTAGGGCCGTTTTCAAAGTGCGCCCGTGGCTTCGTTTTTGTTCGGTGTTGACCTAAGTTCCGAATGACCGGAAGTTCTGGGCTGCTGACCGGAAGTTCCGGCCAACCCGTAAACGGCTAGTTTCTCTGCGTAACGGCTAGATCCGAGTGGTCCGAACTTCCTATGGTGACCACCGGAACTTCCTGGTGAGCGTTCTGAACCTCGAGTATTTCATCTCTCACCTCTCCCAACAATGGGAGTACACCACTCAAAATCAAAAAGGAGAAAGAACAAGAAGAAGAACAAGCTCTCTCCTCTCTCCCAACTCTCTCACTCCCTAGCATTGGTGCTTCATTCTAAGTGAGAGATCGAGCTCTAGTGTGAGATTTGAGAGCTTCAAGAGCATCCTCTCCCTCTCCTCTCCTTCTCCTAGCTCATGGCTACTTTGAGAGAGGATTGAGGGAAACCCTAGTGTGTGCTTTTGAGCTTGCATTCTTGGTGGCACTAGGTAATTGTTGTGATTGTGGATTTCTTATTACTCTTGGTGATTGCCGTCACCTAGACGGTTGGTGCTTGGTTGATTGGTGAGGGGATTTGGTGATTGTGTCCGCCCCCCAATCAAGGATTTGTAAGGGGTTCTCGTGCCTTCCCGTGGAGATTACAAAAGGCAACTTTAGTGGATTGCGCGTGTCATTGAGTTACCTCACTTGTGGGTAGGTTCTTGCGGTGCCCGTGGTGGGCGAGGTTTGTGCAACACCTCTTAGCCGCCGAACCACCAAGTGTTGGTCGACACAACGGGGAGTAGCTTGCCGGCAAGCAAGTGAACCTCGGGAGAAAAAATTATTGTGTCATCTTGTCTCCCAAGAATTGATTGGATTTCATTGATATATATATTGTGATTTCTCTTTTGGTGATTGGCTTATCATCTCTACAACCGGCGGTATAAAAATCATCTCTCTACCTTGTATTTATTCATTCTTACATGTGTATTAGTAGTTGCAGCTAGTTGAGTAGAAGTAGCTCTTGTAGTCTATTTTTAGCTAAGCTTCTTGCTCACTAGTGGTAAAAGTAGTGACATAGCCATTGTGTGACATAGAGATCATAATTTACTAGAATTGATATTAGGTGGCTTGCCTAACAATTAGAGCTAGAGCAAACCGCATTTAAGCCTTTTGTCTTACTAACAAATTTGCTCTAGTGCTTTTGTAGTTTTTAAATTAGGCTATTCACCCCCCCTCTAGCCATTTAGGACCTTTCAAGTGGTATCGGAGCCGTGGTCACCGTTTTAATCAAGGCTTAACATCCTTCGGTGTAAAATATGGCTCAAGTTGTGTTCAACCATGTTGGGGGCAAACCACCATTCTTTGATGGATCATCTTTTGACTATTGGAAGAGAAAGATGAAGATGTACCTTGGTTCAATCAATGACATGGTGTGGGATGTTACCGAGAAGGAATTTGTCATTCTTGATCCTGCTGATCCAACTCCAAGAGAAGCCGAATTGAAGCAATGCAACACAATGGCTCTCAACACCATTTACAATGCCATTGATCCAAAGGTGTTTGAGCAAATCAAAGATCTTGACTATGCATTTGAAGTGTGGAAGAGATTAGAGGAAACCTATGAGGGCACTTCAACGGTAAAGAGTGCCAAGTTGTATATGCTCAAGGACAAGCTCACCAACTTCAAGATGAAGGATGATGAATCAATTCCGGAGATGTTCTATAGATTGCAAGTCATCATCAATGATCTCAAGGGTTTAGGTGAAAAAAGTTAGCAATGAAGACTTCTCTCATCGATTCTTGAGTTGCTTGCCAAAGAGGTTCAAGACATTGAGAACCATCATCTTTAGAGAAGGAATGAAGGAAAAGACACCAAATGAAATCCTTGGTGAAGTAATAACCGAGGACCAATACAATGATGAGGACAAAGAAGAAGATGCAAAGGAGGAAGACAAGAAAAAGAAGAGTGTTGCTTTCAAGGCCGAAGCATCATCATCCAAGAACAAGGGAAAGACAAAGAAGCAAGATTCAAGTGATGGAGAGTGCTCCAACAATGATAGTGATGATGAGGCACTTGCTCTTTTTGTGCGAAAATTTGGCAAAATGATGAAGAAAAAGGGCTATGGTTCAAGAAAGAGAAGAGATCACTTCAAGAACAAGAATCATGTGAGGCTTTGCTACAAGTGCAAGAGTGGGATCATGTTGTAGCGGATTGTCCCTACAATAGTGATAATGAAGATGATAAGAAAAAGAGCAAGAAAGAGAAGAAAGAGAAGAAAGAAAGCAAGATGACCTTCAAAAAAAAGAAGAAGGGTGGCTCTTATGTTGTCACATGGGATAGTGATGCCTCCACCGATGATGATGATTCTAGTGATGATGAGAAGACATCCAAGAAGAAAGCTTATGCATCTATTGCTATCAACAACAAGCCATCACTATTTGATACTCCATCATGCTTCATGGCTAAGGGCCCTAAGGTAAAAATAAATGAGAGTGATGATGATAGTGAAAATGATAGTGATAGTGATAATGAAATTGAACCATCCGTAGAACAACTTATGGACATGCTAGAGCAAACCGATTCACTATTTAGTTCTAAATCCAAGAAGTGTAAGGAATTGCTCAAGAAGGTGAAAGCTCTTGAACAATCCCTTAGTGAGCTAAGTGCTTCCCATGAGAGTCTAAAGGAAGATCATGAGGACCTTACTAAGGCTCATACAAAGCTTGAAAAAGCTCACTCCTTGCTTCTAGAACAAAGTAAGGAAAAGGTTATTGTAACTTGTGATATTGGCTCAACTTGTGATATACTTGATGAATCCTTTTATCAACCCATTATTGTGCAACCAACTAACCCTTCTTGCAGCTCTTCATCCACCACCACCAACTCTACCTCCACTACTAGTGATGGTTTCACTTGTGATGCCTCACTAATGGTTGAGAATGAGGCTCTCAAAAGAGAGGTGGACGAGCTCACTCATGCCTTAGGCAAGGCCTATGGTGGTGAGGCCCGCTTGCTAAAGTGCTTGGGTAGCCAAAGATTTTCTTTCAATAAAGAGGGATTGGGCTATACCCCAAGAAAGGCAAGGCGGCCTTTGCAACTCACAAGCCTAGCTTTGTGAAGAGCAATGGTCGGTTTTGCAATAGATGCAAGCAAGTTGGGCACCTAGAGCATAATTGCAACAAAATTAACATGAACAAGAAAAATGCTAATGCATCTTCCATATGCTTTGATTCTTTATTTTTACTTACCAAGGGTGAGAAGGGTGTGTATGCTAAGTTTGTTGGTACACCAATTATGGGTCCAAAGAGGAAGACCATTTGGGTGCCAAAGAGCTTAGTCACTAACCTACAAGGACCCAAGCAAGTATGGGTACCTAAGACGTATTGATTTGTCTTGTAGGTAAATTATAAAGCCGGAGGAAGGCATTGGGTTCTTGATAGTGGATGCACTCAACATATGACCGGTGATTCAAGAATGTTCAATTCTATCGATTCAAGTGGCAATGATATTGATAGTATTACTTTTGGTGATAATGGCAAAGGCAAAGTTAAGGGGCTTGAGAATACACAATGAGTTTGAAACAACCATCAAGAAAGTGAGAAGTGATAATGGAAATGAATTTAGAAATACTAGAGTTGATGAGCTTTGTGATGATCTTGGAATCAAACATCAATTCTCGGCCAAGTACACTCCACAATCAAATGGCCTTGTTGAGAGGAAAAATAGAACACTTATTGATATGGCAAGGTCTATGCTTACTGAATATAATGTGAGTCAATCTTTTTGGGCCGAAGCTATCAACACAAAGATGCTATTATATCAACCGACTCTATTGTCATCCTATGTTAGAGAAGACACCATATGAGCTATTGAATGGAAGAAAACCCAATATTGCATATTTTAGAGTGTTTGGTTGTAAATGCTATATATTGAAGAAAGGCACTAGATTAGGAAAGTTTGATAAGAAATGTGATGAAGGTTTCTTACTTGGGTATTCAACTACAAGCAAAGCATATAGAGTTTGGAACTTGGCTAGTGGTACTCTTGAAGAAGTTCATGATGTTGAATTTGATGAAACCAAGGCTCTCAAGATGAAGAAGAAAATCTAGATGATGTGAGAGGATCTCAATTAGTTGATGCAATGAAGAATGTGGACATTGGTGATATTCGGCCTAGAGAAGTTATTGATGATCAAAATAACAAAGATCAAGTGCAATCCACTCCTATTGTGGAAGCTAGTAGCTCTCAAGTGCAAAATCAGCATGTGCCTAGTTTATCTCATGAGAACAAATCAAATGATCAACCTAGTACAAGCCATCAAGTTCAAGTGCTCCAACCATCTAATATTGCAAGAGATCATCCCATAGATCAAATTATTAGAAGCATTCAAAGTGGTGTGCAAACAAGATCAAGATTAGCATCCTTTTGTGAGCATTATTCATTTGTATCATCATTTGAACCAACCAAGATTGAAGAAGCTTTGATGGATGTTGATTGGGTTAATGCTATGCATGAAGAACTAAACAACTTCGCTCGCAACCAAGTATGGGAGCTTGTTGAAAGGCCAAAGAACTATAATGTGATTGGTACAAAATGGGTCTTTAGAAATAAGCAAGATCAAGATGGCATAGTGGTGAGAAATAAAGCAAGACTAGTAGCTCAAGGTTACACTCAAGTAGAGGGTCTTGACTTTGGAGAAACATATGCACCGGTTGCAAGATTAGAAGCAATTAGAATCTTATTAGCCTATGCTTGTGCCCATAATATCAAGTTATATCAAATGGATGTGAAGAGTGCATTTCTTAATGGCTATATCAATGAATTAGTTTATGTTGAGCAACCACCCGGTTTTGAAGATGATAAGAAGCCCAACCATGTTTACAAGCTTAAGAAGGCATTGTATGGTTTAAAGTAAGCACCTAGAGCATGGTATGAGAGATTAAGGGATTTTCTACTCTCTAAAGGGTTCAAGATGGTTAAGGTTGACACCACTCTCTTCACCAAAAAGATTGGCAAAGACTTGTTTGTGTTGCAAATATATGTGGATGATATTATTTTTGGATCAACCAACCAAGATTTTTGTGAGGAGTTTGAGAAAATGATGGCTAATGAATTTGAGATGTCCATGATTGGAGAACTTAGCTACTTTCTTGGTCTTCAAATCAAACAATTGAAGAATGGCACATTTGTCAGTCAAGGTAAGTACATAAGAGACATGATAAAGAAATTCGGGTTACAAGATGCAAAGTCTGTTAGCACACCTATGGGAACAAATGGTCATTTGGATAGTGATGCTAGTGGCAATATGGTTGATCAAAAATTATATCGGTCTATGATTGGAAGCTTACTCTATGTGACCGCTTCAAGGCCGGATGTCATGTTTAGTGTATGCATGTGTGCAAGATTTCAAGCCTCATCTAGAGAGAGTCATCTCAAGGCAACAAAAAGAATATTGAGGTACTTGAAGCATATACAAGATGTTGGAGTTTGGTATCCCAAGGGGTCAAACTTTCAATTGATTGGTTACTCTGACTCTGACTATGCGGGATGCAAGGTTGATAGAAAAAGCACTAGTGGCACATGTCAACCATTGGGAAGATCACTTGTGTCATGGTCATCAAAGAAGCAAAATAGTGTTGCACTTTCAACTGCTGAAGCCGAATACATTAGTGCTGATAGTTGTTGTGCTCAATTGCTATGGATGAAATCAACATTGAGTGACTTTGGCATCAATTTCAAGCAAGTACCATTGCTATGTGATAATGAGAGTGCTATCAAATTGACAAACAATCCGGTTCAACATTCAAGAACAAAGCACATCGACATTAGGCACCATTTCATAAGGGATCATCAACAAAAGGGTGATATTTGCATTGAGAGTGTAGGTACCGATGATCAACTTGCCGATATTTTCACCAAGCCACTTGATGAGAAGAGGTTTTGCAAGCTAAGGAATGAATTGAACATCCTTGATTTCTCAAACATGAGTTGAATGCATTCCTACTTATATGACGTGCCTCTCCTTCGATAAAGCAAAGGTAAAATTATATGACATACCATTCATGCTTTGCTAAGGACATGTTTAGTGCATATAGACATGACAAGTGGTTCTTTAGGAGCATTCATAAAAATCAAATAAATTTGATGTATGTATGGTACCACTATTGTTTCTATGCTTGGTATGATCTAGTGGTAGCATATGATATGTTTATGGGCTTGCAATCCTAGTGTTTAATCTAGAAAATGAGCTATAAGTATTTATCTCCACATAGGCAAGATAACCCTTGCATGAGGTGTGAAGAAGCTTGTCTTTGGTTCAAACCGAGATAAATATCTTAGGCAAGTGGTCTAGATTGAACCAAAATTGTAAAAATTGATCCTTGTTTCCCTCATCAAAAAAAACTTGACTAACTTACTCACTTGACCACCATAATTTTTTTTGTAAATAATGACAAAGGGGGAGAGAAAGTCACAAAGATAAAGGGGAGAAAAAAGATTTGAGAAAGGAAGGGGATCAATTAAAATTTGAGCTCACAAGTAGGGGGAGCAAGCTCATGAACTTATTTGTTGCATTTGAATATGCATTTATCATATGCTTGCTGCATTGCATAAGTTTTTAACATGATATCCATGCTTGTGTGGTGTTTGCTAGTAATAGAATTTGGATGATGAAATGAATTACTAGCATGCATAGGTGATAGCTAGATACTTTATTTTTCATAAGTGGTACTAGAACCTTGCTTATAATATTGATCTCATGAGGTATCTAGTGTTTGTGGTTTTACATGATCTATCAAGTGTCTATCAAGCGGTATCTAGCTACTCATGGTGCTAAGGATGGTGTAAATGGTGCACTCCGATTGGTATCACGCTTCAAAGGTCCATCTCTTACACCTTAGCATCATTTTGGTAGTTACTACTCCCACAACTCAAATCCATACATATGTGAATAAATGTACCAAACTCATAAAGCACATATGTAGGGGGAGCTAGTACTACCAAAATTGAATTTGTGATGATTGTCCAATTCTTATTCTTGATCAAAATGCTTGGACAAGCAACACAAGTTCAAATCTTAATTGAATATATATCTTTGTGAAAGGTTGTCATCAATTACCAAAAAGGGGGAGATTGAAAGCTGTAGTTTGGTTTTGATAATTGATGAAACCTATGTGTACTAATTCTTGTCATGAGTGATTTACAAGATAGATTGATACACACCAAGTGATGGAGCTAGATGATGGATGGCGATGATCAAGTGCTCCACATTTAGAAAAGAAGAGAAAAATAAAATGGGCTCAAGGCAAAGGTATATTTAATAGGAGCTATTTTGTTTTGCCGGTCAAAACGCAATAGAGTGCATGATCGGATTTAGGATAGATAACCGTACTATAAAGAGGGGAAATCTTTAATTGCAATGGTTACCTAGTGCCACTAAGTGTGAATCTCTTTTGCATATGCATTGCGCTTAGTGACGTGGTGAGTTTATTGGCACTCAAAAATATCCTTTCGGTAAAAGGTCTCAAAAGATAGAATGGTCTTCACCATTGCGTTCCTCTCGTCAAGATGGTCAAAAATCATATATGGAGCGCCTTATTTGGAGACCGGATGAAGGAGTTATGGCCTTGGGAAGATGCCCCGAAGTTCTGTCAGAAGTTCCGGTCCGAAACCAGAACTTCCGGTGACTCTCTTAGCGCGCGCGTTGTCGTGCGAGTATTTGGTTCCGGTCTTCAACCGGAAGTTCCGGTTGGACCGGAAGTTCCGGTCAGGAGACAGGAAGTTCCGGTAGGGCCGTTTTCAAAGTGCGCCCGTGGCTTCGTTTTGTTCCGGGTGTTGACCGGAAGTTCCGGAATGACCGGAAGTTCTGGGCTGCTGACCGGAAGTTCCGGTCAACCCGTAAACGGCTAGTTTCTCTGCGTAACGGCTAGATCTGAGTGGTCCAGAACTTCCGGTGGTGACCACCGGAACTTCCGGTGAGCGTTCTGAACCTGAGTATTTCATCTCTCCCCTCTCCCAACAGTGGAGTACACCACTCAAAATCAAAAAGGAGAAAGAACAAGAAGAAGAACAAGCTCTCTCCTCTCTCCCAACTCTCTCACTCCCTAGCATTGGTGCTTCATTCTAAGTGAGAGATCGAGCTCTAGTGTGAGATTTGAGAGCTTCAAGAGCATCCTCTCCCTCTCCTCTCCTTCTCCTAGCTCGTGGCTACTTTGAGAGAGGATTGAGGGAAACCCTAGTGTGTGCTTTTGAGCTTGCATTCTTGGTGGCACTAGGTAATTGTTGTGATTGTGGATTTCTTATTACTCTTGGTGATTGCCGTCACCTAGACGGTTGGTGCTTGGTTGATTGGTGAGGGGATTTGGTGATTGTGTCCGCCCCCAATCAAGGATTTGTAAGGGGTTCTCGTGCCTTCCCCGTGGAGATTACAAAAGGCAACTTTAGTGGATTGCGCGTGTCATTGAACTACCTCACTTGTGGGTAGGTTCTTGCGGTGCCCGTGGTGGGCGAGGTTTGTGCAACACCTCTTAGCCGCCCGAACCACCAAGTGTTGGTCGACACAACGGGGAGTAGCTTGCCGGGCAAGCAAGTGAACCTCGGGAGAAAAAATTATTGTGTCATCTTGTCTCCCGGTAATTGATTGGATTTCATTGATATATATATTGTGATTTCTCTTTTGGTGATTGGCTTATCATCTCTACAACCGGCGGTATAAAAATCATCTCTCTACCTTGTATTTATTCATTCTTACATGTGTATTAGTAGTTGCAGCTAGTTGAGTAGAAGTAGCTCTTGTAGTCTATTTTTAGCTAAGCTTCTTGCTCACTAGTGGTAAAAGTAGTGACATAGCCATTGTGTGACATAGAGATCATAATTTACTAGAATTGATATTAGGTGGCTTGCCTAACAATTAGAGCTAGAGCAAACCGCATTTCGCCTTTTGTCTTACTAACAAATTTGCTCTAGTGCTTTTGTAGTTTTTAAATTAGGCTATTCACCCCCCTCTAGCCATTTAGGACCTTTCAGCCGCCAAGTATGGATGGCAGCCCAACATAGGAAATCGTGGTTGTTAAGTTCGTTCTAGACTTAAAAATCTCTAGGTTTGCCATTGTGAATGAGATGTAAATGAGTAACAATTTATTCAGCAAGTACAAATAGATCTTGACTGACGTAATAATGTTATGGGAGAAGTCAACTTTTGACCACCTAAAAGCATCTCCAATATCTCCTTAAAAATAGTTATCAAATCATTGATTATACTAAGTAACCAAAATGAATAGGGACCAAATTTTGCCTTCCTCCAATAGTTGACAGTAATTGGTTGCTAAAAAAAGAAAAAATGAGTGAAGGGTCAAAAAAATTGTGCCTAGCCCCACGGCAAACACGTAGCTAGAACAACAAGTAGTAGCCACCACTAGCTGCGGACAGCAAGGCCAGACCCCCCCTCCCCAAACAAAGGTAGTGGTAGCCAGAGCTAGCCAGGGCCGTCCAAAGTAGGTTGGCGTGCAGTAGTGGATGGTTAGGGCATTAATAGATCATAAAATGAGAGTCATGCACTCATATGTGTGGAGTTGGAGGTGGATTTTGTGCAACACAAAAGGAAGCAAGAATGGATGGGGAGTTGTTGGAGATCGTTTTTTCACCTTTGCGTCAAAACCATTTATTGGGAGACATTTTAGCAACATCTTGGAGATGCTCATACTATCGCTCGTGTTTGGTTTCAACCATCAAACTTTAAAACTGGGAATTTTTACCATCCAACTATTGAAATCGTTGAGATCTGACCGTTTGTTTTAACTTGAGGTATATATGGCCATAGGTAACACAACATGTCTAGAAATGGCTCGAGTAACGGGTCATTTTGTGCGGCATAATGGTCTCAACTTGAGGCTTAGGCACGACACCGGAGGTTAGATATTGTACAAGCTCGGTTAGCCCACAATAACAAAAGAAAGAAAAAACTAAAGTCATTAATGGTATGGAGTGGTGTCGCTAGAGCTCACGAGGAGGGTGGAACCAGTCCGGGAGCACCTTTTTAGGTGATAGTGCCTCAATTACACAGCGGAAGTGGTTGTGGCAGGAAAGGGGAGCAAGCTGTAACATTCTAAATGTTAATCAAGTGCATTGAATTTGCATCAATGCATAAGCATCATTTAGCATTTTGATCATATGCAAAAGCTATTGCAAGTTTCATGTGTGCTATGTACATGTTTGAGTAACAATCTTAAAAGTTGCTTTAAAATGTCTAGAATGATGTTTGAAATAGGGTTTATATACAACTTTTTGTTAAAACATGCTCACATGTGATGATAATGTCAATTATGCTTAATATCAAGTTACCAAGTAGCTTAGCATGTAAGTATATAATTTATTCAGTTTTTGGGTATAAGCCCTAAATGAAAGTTGTAGTATAAATTATATGAAACAACTTTTATTTAGAGGTCCAGGGCCAAATCCCACCCTAACATGTTCAAAAAGTGACATTAATTTTGAATTCAGCACAAATTTGAAAAGTACACTTAGAAAATTCTAAGTCCCTGAATTTCAGCATTAAATTCACTTTTCAAGGCTTTGCAAAATGGTTTTTTCATAAATAAAAGTTTGTCACCAATTGCATCACTTGTTAGTACAAAGTTTGTACTGTGATACTGTGTGATTGGTTGAGTCTGATCAGTGATATGTGATTCTTAAATAATTACTGAAAGTAGCTAATCACTGCAATTGTTGGCCTGTTTAACTGAATCCGAGCTGAATTTAGGTTTCAGTTTTAATTTAGCCATGTTTAGTGCTTTCCTCCTTGCAAACCATTAGGAATCAGATTCTGAGCCTTTAAGGGAAGTTGTAGAGCACCTATAGGAGATCACCACGGTGAAGTTGGTTTCCAATTTGGCTTCTCGAGCAGGGAGAAATCGAGAGCTGAAAACAAATTTGTTTCAGTCGCTACTGATGCCGTGCCATGTCATCTCCCTTGCCCATGCCGTTCTCTGTTGCCCGGCGCCGCCGTGGATGTTCCCGCGATTTCCCGCCAACGCGCGTAGCCAAACACGTCGTCGAGATCGTGAAGGTGCCGGGCAACACCGCCGACTCTTCCTTTGCTCTATATAAGCCGCCATCGCCGGCGTTCCTCACTTTTCTTCCTCTTCGGTCATCGTCGGCCGAGTTGCTTTCCACTGCAAAATTCGCAACCGTCAAGTAATCATTGTCAAATTCCACTTGCCACTAGCTCCGTGAACTTCTTACGGGTCGATTGAGTCTTGTTGCAGCTTTTGGCATCATCTAAATCGCTCGGCAGGTCACCTTCTTCTTCATCGGCGGCCGGAGCTCCGCCGCGCCCACCTTGCACCCGGCCAGCTCGTTCGGGTGAGCCTCCCGCCAAACCAACACCACCAGTAGTGTCGCCCTAGCACCTTGATCATGGTCGGCCCGTTTATTCGGCCTTTTATGCGGCAGGAGACGCTTGGGACGCTGTCTCGCCGCCGTGAGCGCTCCGCCGCGGACATCTCACCGCGGACAAGCTCCTTTGCTCCACCTCCACCCAGACAGCTAGCGCCTCAAGTCACGGTGAGCACTTTAAAGCTACCCCGAGCCCCAGTTATGCCAATTAGAGGCCCTAGCGGCCGAACCACTGCTGCTCCGCCGCGCCGGGAAAACCACCGTGCCGCCATGGTTGACACTCTGCTCAAGCCGAGCCCTAATCCGCCTGTTTAACCCCATAAGTGGATGCGCAAGGTCTTGGGGCCACGGTAATGACCTCACCACCGCCGGGGGATCACGCCGCCGGCGAGAGACAACCGGCCGGCGCCGCCGCGCCCCGGGTTTGAACCAGAAAGTGAGGGGGGGGGCAGCCGGGCTGGTAAGGGGCCTTGGTGGGCCGACCTGGGCCAATTGTGTAGCAGGCCCTAGAGTTAGGTTTTTCCTTTTTGCTGTTTTTTCAATTTGTAAATAGTGCTGAGTTTTTATTTATTTCATAGAGAAATAATTAGAGCATATAAAATCATAAGAATTTTTGTACAGCTTCCCTGTAGTGATATCTATTCAATAAAAATATAAAACTTAGATTTTGAATAGTTTCTGCAGGAGATAAAAATATTCCTTTTAATTAATAAATGCCAACTCTATGATTTTTCTAGGATGAAATATTGATCAAAAAATCATGAAAACTTGTTTTGCACTCATTTCATGCCATTGCCAATCTGTATAAAAAGTTTGAAGTGAATTTGAAAATGTTTCATAAAATTATTATTTCCAAAATTAATAATAAAAAAGAAAGGAGATGCATTTTGATTTCATGTTTGTGTATAATTGAATACTCCAATTTCATAACCTTTCTGTTTATCATCATAGGTTACTGTTTGTGTATGAAGTACCCTAATTAAAAAGTAAATGCCATGTTATTTCATGTCATGATTGCTAAATGTGATAATAGTACTTACATCTCTTGTTTTCCTTTTTCTAAATAAAGCATCCATTGATTCATAGGTGATGCTTGTGTGATCTTTTAGGATTGCTTGATAACCTTGGATTAAGAAAACCCCATTGATCCTTGATAATCCTCTTGTTTAGTGAGAAGATCATGATACACTAGATGGTAGCAAATAATTGTTGCTTTCTAGTAATTATATTAATTCTTCCGGAGAAGAGATATGCACATACTCGGTGTGTTTAGAAATAAGTGATGTTAATCTATTTAACTAACTCTGATAATATAGTGTTGTCATCGAGAAAGAGAACCGCACACATGGAACCTTATGTAGCTTTCCATTCTTGTCATTCCCATGATCATGTCATCATATATCATTTCATGCCATAGCATCGTATCATCGCGCATCCTATATGCATTCTTGTTATTTACGCATCACATACATTCATATAGGATCGGAAGAAGAGGATCTCGTCGAGTACGTAGTGACCAAGGAGAAGGATCCACGAGGGAGTTGCCACCCGAAGACGAAGGGCCGAGACTCTAAATTACTTGTCGAATTACCCTAACTACGGACCTCCAACTTTCACCGAGGCAAGCCCCCGGAGCATCCTACATACCTATTCTATTTTTTTAAATACAATTATACTTTTCTTTATATATAAAACTGTTATGTGCATTAAGTTATTAGGAGTGGTTGACACCGTTGTTGCATGATATCCTTGTCCACTAAAATGAGAGCCGTTCATATTACTAGATGAAATAGATAGTTATGCTTAGCCATGCTTAGATCATTAAGAAGTCGGATGATTTCCTGTCATTCGCATCACTTAGGATCGGTACATGTGATATCCTTAATCATGAGGTGAATGATAATTGGAGACCGGACGGGAATCGGTGTTTGGCAAGACATATAGGTCTTGTATGCTTGTATTTTTCCCGTCTGAGTCGATTAAGGACCGTGCCGTATTACGGATATAGGTGTGAGATTGAACGTACCTTCACATAACAAACAGCGAATAACTTTCGTTTTCGACTGTGAAAACCGATTAGCTCATTCGAGGTAAGTTTTGAACCGTTAGCATTACTGGGAGGAGAGCATACGTTGTGAGGGGACTGATCCAAAATCCAAAGAAGAACTACAGGCCACGGGTCGTTGGGGTACTTGGCCGGTGAGGATCGAGGACCATGAGTTTTTGCGAAGCGGTTCAATCCTATCTTTCGAATCCGATTGAGCGGTGATTCGCGCGGGTGAGGTACACACTTGTGTGGGTGTGTGATACGGGCTTTACCCACTGGTGTAATCGATTCGAATCGCCGTCTCTCCCGGATAGTGAGAAACTCATACCTTTTCGCAGAGACGTAGTAAAAGAGATGGAATTCACTATTGATATTGGAAGGATTATAATTGGTACCTCATCTTTAGTTATATGCTTGTTATAATTCAGATGTATGTTCTAGAAAGGTGCAAACCTAGTTAGGAATTACCTATCAATAACTTTGCCGTCGTTATACATAAAACCTTGGAAGTTAATAATGAGCTTTTTTGCAAAAGTTGCTAGCCAACAAACCCCACCATACATAACCTATCATGTATCCTTGGAGTTTTCGTTTATTTCCCTGTCGGGTAAGTCTTGCGGAGTACAATTGAGTACTCAGGGTTTTTACCCATCGTTGCAGGTGTTATACTTTATGAAGGCTTTGGCATTGCTTGCTTTAATCCTGTGGATGATTTGGATTAGTAAGACCAACGGGCATGGTCACATCGTATAACTCTCTCATCATGCTTGTAAGGAGGTTTGATGGAAACTGGTGATATACTACAAACTATGTTATTGTAATTTAGAAACAATGCCACTTTCTTGTAATATAGTTGAGATCAGTGTATAATTATTTTCCGTTGTAAACTCTGTATACTGATGTATGATGTTTTCTTAATCATGTGATTCTGGATGTAAGTTGATTTACCGAGGTCCTTCGTGATACTCGGCGGACTACCGGGTTCATTCGAGAAGCGGTGTATACGTGTCAACGTTTTAGCGGGGACAATTACGCTTAATCTCGGATGGATTGGTCGGTTCTGTCACACAAGCATGGCCACCAAACAAGCACCACCTCGAGGTGGCAGTGACTCGAATCAATTGGGGAGCAGTGGTGGCTCAGAGGGAAGGGAGGTGAGCTAGAGAGATAAAGCAAGTGATGGCTTGGGTGGGGTGAACTATGAAATGGTGATAACTATTAGTGTACAAGAGGGAGAGAAGGAAAGTGAGGTGCCAAGGGACCTAGTGGAAGAAGCAATGTCATGTGGCATCA